>JALPQI010001473.1:0-136994 GCA_025490895.1 Thaumatotibia leucotreta
GTCTGGATTTCGGGGTCGCAAAAGAATTTTAGGGGTCATAAAGGGCCGCAACATCATAAAGTTTGAAAAACACTGCTCTGGTCTATTGTGTGTAGTCTGTAGACTGTAGTCTATAGTCCAGTAGATTGTGTGCGGAAAATGAAGGTATCTGTACATTCATCTGAAGTACCTTTAATATCCGCACTAATTTTGTGTGCAAAGCAAAGTTAAGCGGTCTATCGAGCGTGGTTGTCTAACCTCCCTTAATCTTTATTGTGTACAGTACCTTTAGCCTCGTAATAAGGCCCACAATACTATTTTATTTAAATCTTATATTGAACCTTGCTTTGTAAAGATCAGTGTGAATTTCGTTTGATTTAAAATCGATTAATTATGAAGTTTATGAAAGGTATAAACTTCATTGAAGTGTAGTGTACATTGGGCCTTACGAGGATATATTTTTTTTTGTGATAAAGCAATTCTGCCTTTTTTATACCAACCCCCATTTTCATAACTTAGCAGTCCCGTACAGATGTAGTGAGAAATGACTTGCCTTCGGAAACGTTCGTCAACGTCATGCTGTTTCAGTCTATCTCACTGAGACTGACAGTAATAGCTGTCATGCTACTTCAGTCAGACTCGGTGACACTGCCTGAAACAGCATGTGTTTACGAACGTTTCCGAAGGCAAGTAATTTCTCACTACACCTGTAACTTAGCAAGCCTATAAGTGTTATTTGTCTCTTTCAATCCTTGTCTATAAGACCATATTGGCTTGTTGTTAGTAGTATAAGCAAGTGAAAATAGATGGATATAGCATATAGCAGTTACATATTAAAGAAGGTTATGATTTATGATAAATACTTAACTAAGGCATATTGAGGTTATTTGGAATGTCAAAAAACTTCGAAAATTTGTAAAGAGGTGTTCATAACATATCACTTAATATTTATAAGAAATCACATTTCCTTATATTCGGGTCCGAAATGATACAGTCAGAGTTCTTAAAAGCGCAAACGAAATTGAATTTTAAACGATATTTTTCTCTCAATATACATAATAATATTTTAGCCTAGATAATGTCCCACTGCTGGGCACAGGCCTCCTCTCATATATGAGAGGGATTGGGCTATAGTCCCCACGCTGGCCCTAAGCGGGTTGGCAACTCCACATACATACACCTTTGAATTTCTTCGCGGATGTACGAGTATGCAGGTTTCCTCACGATGTTTCCTTCACCGAGAGCTAATGGTAAATACGAGTATCATCTGATTTTCCGTACATTGGTACGAGCTAGGATTTGAATACACGACCTCCGGATTGAAAGCCAAACGTCTAAACCACTAAGCCACCACCGCTTTCTCTCAATATATTTAGTTACAATTTAAATGCACTGGCCAACCAATTAACCAATCTCTCGTCACCAGTAACGAGTCTGAGTGCGACCTACATAATGGCTATCTAACCGTTTCTCACCTCGTAACATGTTTAAATTAATATAAAGGGGATATTTGTCTGTCACTCGAAGTCTCGAAGATAAAAATCTCGTTAGATGCGAAATTATTTAAAGTATTTTAAATGATTCAGTTCTTATTCTAAACTGGCTTTGGATTGGCTTTGTTATGATAGGATAGGTAGGTAGCATAAGTTAATCGGAGTTAACCGAAAAGGTAAAATAAATGATGTTAATAAAATAAATAAATGAATAAATAATAAATATAATATAAATAAATAAAATAAAGAAAGAAAGTAACTAAGATAATAGTTAATAATAGATAAATCTTGCATTAACTTGCCGGCCAAGAAAATTAACATTATTTCAGGAATTAATTCCTAACAGGAAAATCGAATCTTTTAGTTCTAAATGTGTGAAATCCGAGTTTGCACATTACCAGGATTTTACCTCATTTTTAGAGCCAAGTGTCAAATTGTCTTTAATTTTCGTTTTCTTGCTTGTAGTCCTAGTGTTATCACAGTGGACACACTATCGCCAACGCGCTTGCTCAGCGAGGCGATTATGGGCATTTATTTCCTAATGCTAACTAAACTTAGTTTAAGTATCTACCTATGTGGATTGGATTGTATCATGTTAGCGATAATTATTTGTATATGCATGCCGTGTTTGCCTGTAATTGGGTGAATACTCGAGCAATTTACGTGTATAGTTTCCGTATCAATAAGTATCAATGTATTTCACCTGTTGGCAAACCTCAATAAATAAAATAAAAAAATGCGTCCACACCCACACGCAGAGTAAATTGGAGAGGCTTAAGTCCAGCAGTGGACTGAGAGATGATAGTGATGATGTATTTATGTGAAATGTGTACAATCGCTATCATATACAGGGTGGCCCATTCAAATCGGTCAGTATGGGAAAGTCTGAAACTATAAGACATACGAAGATTTGTTCTTAGGAACCATGTCACCGATTTTGATAAAAACAAAAATTGCATTAATACATTTGAAATCTGTACCCAGCTAGGGAATCGAACCAGGTTGTTTTGAAAAAATAAACTTACACTATTTCTATTTATCACTTACACTTTAGGTTCTGGGGACCCCAGCGCACGCAAATTGTTTGCTGAGATCGCGAAACGTCTGGTTGATGTAACTAAAGACCGAAGAGCTGGCGACTTCCTCGCACAACGCATCAGTATTGCGATACAACGAGGAAATGCCGCCAGCATCCTCGGTACAATGCCACAAGGGCCAATCTTAGATATAGGTTAGGTTAAGTAGATTAGTTAGATTTAATCTATGTACATAAATTGTAGTTTTGAAAATAAATATATCTAAAAAAAATAATTCTATTCATATATCGTTTGTGTAGGTTTTAAGCAGTAAATGTCTCTAAGAAACATGATGTCTAAATGAATGGAATTCATTTTTCCCATACTGACCAATTTGAATGGGCCACCCTGTATACCGGAGCGGCCACGGTGCCCAAAAATATCTGAACATGCACTCTAACGTCACAACAATAGACTCGTGCTCAGATATAAGTGAGCGCCCCGACCGCTCCCATATATCAGATGGTGACGGGATCGGAACCGGTTTTTTAGAAAAACCTCGATATAGCTCAATATTTTAAAATGTTTTACGCTCTTTATGTAGTATTCAACATTTTATGTAATTATTAGCATCATATTTTTCAATTACTCCATTAACAAAAAAATTATAAACCGAAGAACGAAAAAGAACGGAATTCGAACCGTTCTTTTGTATGGAGCAAAAACAGTTATCCGATCCCTGGGTGACAGTACGTATCACATATAGGTATACCATAGATCAAGCAAACGTATCTACTTGGCGTGTCAAATGAACTCAGTAAAATCTACTAATTTGTCCGTCTTTAACCGCAGCTTGCAGCTTTCGGGCGTCAAATTTTGTAAGTTGAAGTGAACAAAAAAATTAATAATGCCTCCTTAAGTTATATTAATTGCAACAACACAAAAAAATATGAATACTCAAGGGCCTGAGACATATTTAAAATCATAGGCAAGTAACAACTTCAGCACAAAATCTGACACGCTCGGCCGCCATACAATGAATGAACTTGTTTCTTCTATCCAAATCTAATTCTGTGGTACGTATCCTCCCAGGGACCTTCAATACATAAGGGTCTTTGTCAGTCGGAAAAACAAAAGTTGTCCACTCGGTGGTCAAAAGTTAACAGCTTTTATAAGTCTATGTTACGATTTTATTACATAGGGTTTTAGAAGTAATTGTTTTATCGCAAAATTAGTACACGATCTCCTTAACTTTATGTTATGTATGTCCACCGAAAAGACGGTAACCTAAATCTGACAATGGCCCATAATTTCTAAAGTTATACATTATTTAGCTACAGTTAATGTTCCCGTTACTTTCATTGTTTAACAAATATTCAAGATAAATATGTATTAGGTTGTTGCCTCGGACAAACCGACATACTCGTAAGCATTTACATAATGTCGACACAAGGATAAACATTCAACAATACGTTTGGCTTGATAAACGGCAAAGGCAGGGCCATTAATAATTTTTTCGTAGGTGTGCAGCTATCATCATCAGGCTATCTCAGTCCACGGCTGGACGTAGGCCTCTCCTATTAACTATGCGTATAAACACATTAGGAGGTAAATGCCCATAATCGCCACGCTGGGCAAGCGGATTCGCGATCGCAGTATTATGTCTATTATGACGCTGCTGCCCATCATCAATCTCGTATCAAAGAATGGTCAGTGACATTTCAATCCCGCTATCGGCTCTTACGACACCCGCGGGAAGAGTTGGGGTGGTGATAAATGTATTCCTATTGCCGTCACCACACGGCAATTTTTTAATATAATCATATCAATATGTCGGGTATTTAGGTAAAGCTTTGGATTTTCACGAGTTACCTAAAAAGGAATTTTAATGTCGATTCTATGTTCAGGTGTTTTCAAAATGTCGGCTAGGGAAGTTGTAAACTCTCTAGTTAAGACTATTTACATTAAACCGTGCCTCCAGATGATGACTCACTTAAACATGTTGTGTACCAATAAATTATATATGTTTTGTCTGGTCTCCGCCCACTGGCAATGACGTCCCGAGTCCCGACGGGAATGAGTTCACCAATCTTTGGTGAAAGTGGTCGAAATAGTTATGGCTGATTCATGATTTGAAGCTTTAATATACAGTGGAAAAACAATTTATCTATGTTAAAGTAGGTATTGAATTTGCTAGCAATAACATCTTATAGGATATGTCTGCCGGGTAGGTATGTATTTAAACTGCCGACAGACACCACTGAACGGGCAGCAACATTCATAAATTCGTAGTAGGGTGCGTGTAACGAGGTATAAAAATAATATATATAATTTCATATTAATAACGTTCATAAGATATAACGAACGTTAGCTATTACAAAAAAATTGATATTTTTGTTAGGAATAACGGTCAATTACATAGTTAATATTCAATAAATATAAGATCATTTTATAAAACACTCAAATATAATAAGTTATGTATATATTTTATATTATAATACTTATAACAATGATATTGCATAGTATCCTTAATTATAGGGGCTATAAGATATAATTAAGAAAAAAGTAAAATATCTGCAATTCTTGCCGGATTATTCTCAGGAACAGTGGTGTAGTGTTAGAACCGGAAATCGTTTTTTTTTTCTCTCATTTGCTATTTTAGTTTAACGATTCAAAAGCGCTCGTTACTGGGCCTAATTGAATAAAGAATATTTTGACTTTGACTAATTTCATTCTTATGGGGTGTCTCTAATATGATAAAAAGCTCTATAACAAAAATAAAAAAATACTCGTTTTTACAAAACATTTGTCCGAAACCTTGATCAGAAATGCGGGTTAACTTCGTAACATATTTGTGCGATTGCGTATTTTTAGCGGCCTATTTCCGTCCTCATTAAGGCACGCGTGGGCACAGGTAGGTAAGTGGTAAGATAATTCTGTTCGCGTCAGGGTGAGACATGTTTCACTGGGGCATTCTATCAGACCTGTCACGCATCTACGTCAGGGATTTAACTAAGGTGGAAGTACTAGTACCCGACACTGTACCAATACTCGTCATTATCAGTGATCGGGTTTTTGGATTCCCCCGGCGGTTCTCCTATATAACTATGTAACTTGAAAAATAAACTTTGATTATTTATACGTATTTCCATGCAATTTGCCATGTTACTGTTCATAATGTAATATTAATAGTATTAATTTTTTTTATAGTGACACCCGTCATTTTTCATACGCGAAATTCCGCGAGGGTGAATAAAAAAAACCGATCACTCGTCATTATAGCATGAGTTGCCATCGATAATATAAAATCAACTATTAGAGCATTTAAACGATGATAAATGTATGTGCCTTTAATGCTTCATATCCCAACTTTGAAAGAATTAGCTTATATCTAAATTATTTGTATAATTTTAAGACAGGCTGACCTTCATGTGGTAATATTTTCATTGTCCCAATATGTGACATTGAAACTTGGACTGAAGTGCCATCTATTGGGACTGCTAGCAAAAGCACCTGACGCTTACTCATACAACGGATTTGACTAAGAACATTTTTATATTTTTAGAAATTTTGATATTGTCGCCCTGTAAAATAAATAAATACTATTTAACAAAACTAACAAACTCCTCTCCCAAAACACATGACAACACTTTATGTAGAGTGATCAAAATATATCGTGATTCAAATAAATATTCTTTGTTGACATGTTACGCACTGGTACTTCCACCTTACTATGAGGCTGAGATTATATAATTATTCGGATTCTGTTTTTTGGTACTTGTCAAAACACTTAAATAATATAAACAAATCATAAGATTAAAAAACCGACTTCAATCGATTTCTCCAAGATACTATCAACGTGCCGTTCGCTCCAAAACGGGGTTAAGCCCGTTTGATAAAAAAAATGGTTCACGATTCCCGAAGATATCAATCGAGTAACATAATCTGTCGAATTGAGAACGTACTCCTGTTTTGAAGTCGATTAAAATTTAATCCTCTAAGGGAGTTTAAATATATGAAGGGTACACGGAAAAACATGTCCAAAGCTTAAAAAAAATCAGGGCAAATTCACACCTTATTCTGTTAAAAGTAAGGTGGTTTTGTCTTCTGTAATTTGAATTGACTAGTTCTTCCCGTGGACTCTTTATATGTGCCTGCTTTACAGCCTACATTATTTGTAGGCCTATTTGTTTAACGACACTACGTACACGTATAGTCCAGAACTAATTGTAGGATCATACTTTTATTTTATTTCAATCGTACAAATCGAAATTGTGTGTATACCTACCTATACTTAGTATCTTATCAGTACTAACATTTTTTTTCTAACAGCAATGACTGTTGAAGCTTTGGCACCAAACACAATAACCGTTTAGTCATTGAGATAGGTTCATAAGCACGTACAGGCCAATCTAGAAATACCACTTCACTGACACTTATGCTATAAAAATGACTGCCAGCAAATAGATATTCGTTTAACATATTAAAACAACACGCTAAATTATTGGGCGAGGAATCATCGCGCGTATTTCATTTCTGGCCGAGGGATACATACCGGGTGATCTTTCCAAATGTGTGTGGGAGAGATCTAAACTAGCAATGTACCGTGGAGAAGTTTCATATGTTGCGAAACTTCTATAGAGAATGTTCTCGGCAATGTAAACTTTACAAGCAATCTAATCATGCCAAAACCGTTATACATATATTAAGCCGTTTAATAGTACATTACGACACACGACATAAAACACGACCGATAGGGAATGTTTTAAATAGACACGAGTTACGAATTTCGTTTTTGCACGTGTCTCGTACGACGTTTTTTAGTACAGATGGCCCTCCGAAGTTTTGAACCTGACGTAAAATGACACACTTCTCGCTCAAGAGCCTAAAAAAGGCACCATCTGTACTAAAAAGTATATTTTACGCCTTGATAATTCAATTGTAAAATACAATAATCTTCATAACAATTTTTTATAAGTTCTCATGGAAACATTCTCAATGAGAACTTACCCTTAAATGCTCATGGAAATTCTCGGAAATTTCCGAGTATATTCCCGCAATTTTGAAAATGTTCTGCAACTTGTACATTGCTTATCTAAACTAACAGATAGAAACATTTGTTTTTTGGAACCGTTCGTACAATTTGACTGACTTTTTTTATTTGAAATGGCTTACTCATGGCCACAGACTAGCCAAGGGCAGAGACAAGGCCTACGATGGAGTGAGTTTGCCCAGAAGGTGCCGTGCACCCTTGACTTGAAGGTTGACGGGTTACATGATCTCGGTAATATAAACGCCGGCAGGTAACTTGTAACCCCCTTATTCATAAACGTCTGCTAACTTAACAAGCCGCTGATAATTGTTTGTCCCTTTCGATCTTAACAATGTGTCCATAAGAGCAAGAGGGACAAACAATTATTAGCGGCATGCTAAGTTAGCAGACGTTTATGAATAAGGGGGTAAAAATACACGTGTGGATTTAAAAAAATAAGGGCCTTCGCGAAGAGTACGATATTGTGCCGTTTCGTGAAGAACCTTTAGGTTCATGAGGCCCCAGCGCACGTATATTGTCTGCCGAAATCGCGAAACGTCTGATTGACGACACTAAAGACCGAAGAGCTGGCGATTTTCTCGTACAGCATATCAGGCGCTATCCTCGGTACCATGCCACAATGGCCAATGTTAGATATAGATTAGGTTAGTTAGATTTAATTTACGTATATATATACGTATATATATATATTGTAAATTATAAGGTTCGTTGGGGTAAGATGAGACAGTTTTCTAAATGGGGAAAGACAAAAAGTCGTCCTTCTGCCACAGCGTCTGCTGGTAACATTTTGTCTTACCCCATTAAAAAAAAAACATTTCTTCTCACCCCAACGTACCTTAGGTATTAAAAAAATTGTTTGAGAATCGGACTTGGACCTGTTGAGAAATAGAACTTGAATTAGCTTTTTTGTTTTTTGATTGTATTGGATGTTTACCCATCCATGAGAATGTAATGTTATAAATAAAGAAAATCACAAAAATGTAACTAAATTCAAAATGTCTCGTGTCACTATTCTAAAACTCATCACCATAATTCCTAAGAACAAAATTATCTGATTCCTATTAATTTCCCTCCACTGACCCATTTGAACGAGTCACCCCGTATTTCAGCTATAAGTTCGCGTAAATATTTTCCCAGCGCTCAGAGTGTTATGATTTTGTTTGTAAGTGTGTGGAGTTTGCTGTGCAATGACTCTTGATTGGCAGACGAAAATAATCGGTTTATAGATGTGTTGAGAGAAAGCGTGTGTTTTATTTTTTTCTTGTTATGAACTTTCCAAAGGCGTGAATGAAAAAACATGGTTTACAACATTAAAACGCATATTTAATCACTACGCGCGACATGTTTCTACCGTCTCAACATGGTTTCTACCGTAACTGACTGAACTAAGGGAACATACCCATACGACGTGACCGTTTTTTAAGCGTTTTTTGACACCGCCCCCCCCCCTCCCCCTGGTGACCAAGCGTAGTATATTTCACGTAGGTGGTCTATGAAAAAGCGTACTGCGAGAGTGCAAGCGTGGGTTAAATAGTCAATTTCAATTGTAGAATTGTACTTTTGGTTTTAAAAATTGTAGTGATGGGAAAAACGGTGGCGTGTATGTCCAATTTAAATTACATTATTACAAAATGATCTCGAAATATACTAGTCACGTGACAAGATACCAGACCCCCCCCCTGGTGACCAAGAGTGGTACTTTGACGGACCCCCTCCCCCTCCTAAACAGGTCACGTAGTATGGGTATGTTCCCTAAAGACCTCAGCAGGCCTAGGCCAAGATGCCATTTTGCAATCGTATACAATAAGCAGAGATCGGACAAATATGCGTCATTGTTCGCAATAGTATACACATGACTCCAAATTTGATTGAATAATTAATCATTTAATCATTTTCAGAAAATTATCTATCAGACACCGGCAACTATGAAAACCTTTGTAAATACTTAGTCACATTAAAGCGAAGAAATCGAATTAAAAAAAATCGTTAATTATTCATTCAACTTTGGAGTCATGTCCATATTACTGCGAACAATGACGCACATTTGTCCGATCTCTGACGATAATCACGTGACCACAGTAATGTGTGGATATATTATGGTCACGTGACTTTTCACACGAATTTGTCATTCTCATGCATTTATGACTTATCGCTTATCGTATACGATTGCAGAATGGCATTTTGGTTAGGTCTGCTGGTCAAATAATTCTTAAATAATATAGGTGGTTTATTTACCTATTAGTATCAAATCAAAAGAGATCGAGATTCTGAGTAGGAAAACAGTCTTATAAGAATTTACCTACCACAAAATAAAAATTAGCTTTATAATACCTACATGTATACCTTTATATACCTACCAGTTCTCAATTTCTATTGTGATTAACTAAACTGGCTTGGTTTCGAAAACAACACTGAATACAATATTAATTGGATTTGATTTGACCTTAATTTAAAAAAATCCAATTGTAGGAATATCAAAGATTTTTAGGTGTAAGAGGAATCACGAATTTATTTTTGAATTCAAAATATGTTAAAATTGTAAGTAGGTATTATTATTTAATTACATGTAAGTTTTGTGGCCTATTCTGTTTGTGTTTGTGTGCCGGTATGTATGTGAGAAAAGTAAACAAATATAATGTACATTACATTAAAAACATAACAGCATTCAGTGTAATGTTTTCAGAACTAAAAAATCCAAGGACACAATCGTTTTGCAACTCACAAAAACTATGAACACATTGGCGGTCTAGAAATAGTCTTTACTTTCCAAAAATCTGAATTCTCGAGTTGATGACTCGCGCCTCCATTTTGCTCGAAAACGAACGTCCACGCACAACATCAAAAAGGCTTATCTCCTTTTAAACTTCTTAGAAACCACGTCTTTTCAGTTATAAACGAGGGCATAGTAACAGCAAGTTGGTCCCAGACGCCTCGGTGTATTTTTAAGTGTACTCCCAAAAGATGTAGAAAGATTTAAAATATGATGCGTGAGAATCTGGTCGGCATTGTTAGAGTGTAAACAGAATTTTAGACGCTGGGGATTGATGGAAATGAATAGTTTGCGTACGGAGAATTCGTGGAAAACTGAATATTTGAGGTTTATTTTGGGTTTATTAGATACTTTAGCTTTTTATGTAAGATAAATGGTGCTTAATCCATCGAAGTCGAAGAAGGGAAACGGTTTGTATACAATGGGTAAGCCATCCCATACAAATAATCCAAAATTTACATGTGTTTGCGTACTGTAAAACCACCTAACTATTTTACAAATGCTCACAACAATCGAATAGATTCCATTTCGTGTAATTATTTTATTAATCGTTAAAAAAAAGACTTGGATAAATCCAAAAAGAAGATTGAGACTGATGTATAGTTGTAGTATTCGACCATATAGTTGGGTGGTTTTATGGTACCTACACTACACTTACACTCGCCACATTACCCAAAATATCCCAAGTTGTTTGTATGGAACTTTTGCTATCTTACCAGATTTTTATTCATTTTTGGTAACAAAAAAGGAAAGCTTCACACAAACATTTGGGAAATGTTAGATCTTGTGCAGGATCAATGACTCTACCGCCAATTTTTATCAAAGTCAAAGGCATGATCCAAGTGACAAATTTTTTCAGAGCTGCTTCTTGTATGACTTGAACTTGTTAATCTTAGTGATTTAGTAAATTCGAAGATAATGCAAGGTACGTTACACCGTTCTTTACATACCTCTAAGAAAGTTAGGACTAATATTTTTTGGAGTATTTTAAGCCTTTGCTAGAAAAATATGTTGCATATACATTGATAGAAAAATCTTGCACTTTCCATATATTATACAGTGTGTGTCTTTGATAGCGACATTGCTTTTAAGTCACGATAGATTAAAGTGTTGTTAACCATTTTAGTAAAATAATATAACGATTGCCTTTATTATTTAAGAGTAATTAATTTTTATAAAAATCTCGAGCAGCAATGTAATGCAAACATTTATTTGACGTTTCTGAGAGGAAAAGCTAGTTTCGTTTTCATTTTAATTCGATCAAATCATTAAGGTAACTGCGAACTGTTGCCGACGTTAAATTATTTACTGAATTATCCATTACTAGAAAATACTACAATTTAAAACATGCGAGATTTGGACTACACTAGCACAACAAATTTACATCAACAATTCTTTCTGTGTCTTACTGTCTTAGCCAGCACATTTTGAATCGTATTATTCACTGAACTGATATCAAAAATCACTGCACATACATTATCACTTCTTAGAAATCACATTACCTAGTTCAAACATTTTTATTAAATTTATTAGGAAAGTCTGTTGATCAACAAACTTGATGTTATCTTGACACTTCAACTCAATCAATGTGAAGTTTTCAATCGGTACATAAACAAAACGATTATCTGATTCCGCCTTCTTAGTTAACACAAAATTACCTAGCGCTTAATCGTCTCTGTCGCACTTATAAGAAAGAATGACAAAGACGGAAACCTAAAATACGCTACTGAGCGATAGCCATTGGCAACTTGGCTAGGCACCCTGGGCTGATAAGTCCTTTTCTTATGAACAAGGGTCATGATTTTTGACGGACTTGTCATCGAAAAGTGTCACCGACATGTAGGATGTAAATAGGTAGGTAATTAATTGTAATTGTCAGGATGTCACTAAGAGCGAGATTTCAATGAAATCATATGTCAATTGTTAGGTTTAATTTATTAGTTATTGTTATTACTGATACATTGCGTGCCGAATTAATTTGTAGGTATGAAAAAAATTTTTTTTAAATACTTTCACTAAATATGCTAATTTCAGTTCATTAAGACTTGTACTTTCACCCCTTAAAAGGAATATCGTTATCAAAGACACACACTGTATATCTAAGGTAGCTGTCATAGTCGTCACGTTCCCGACAAAGCAGTACTGGTGGAATGCACCATTTGGGTAAATCCATATATTATCAAACCGTGATTAGAATGAGATTCGAGAGTACTGTTGACACAACAGTGTATAAGTAAATCTAGAATATATTCATAGTTATATTCATAGTTTAAGTGCAGAAACATACAGACAATAAATTAATGAATCACTCACTACATCTTTAAACAATTCTTTTCTTGGTAAATGTTTTGTCATTTGTTGTGTCAACAGTACTTTCGAATCCCTTTCTGATTCTGGTTTGATAATAACTGTAATGAAAGGGACCATTTGACCGTCTGTTTATTTACCTATAATCCAATTGTGAGGATTGGATGGATGAAATTACACTGTATCAGTGGGCTTATGATGGTACCGCGTCTATCCGTTTGTCGTCATTACCGTCACGTTCTAACAAGTACGCAAGTGTAAAGGTGACGCGAAGCATGATAAATGGATAAAACGGGACCATCATAAGCCACCTGATGGCTTATGATTATGATGGTCCCGCGAAACGTTTCCGCGAAAGTGATGCGTAGCATGATAAATAGATATATTTATCATGCTACGCATCACTTTCGCGTTTACATACTTGTTAGAACCTGACGGCAACAACGACAAACGATTAAACACGGGACCATCATAAGCCTACTGGATGAGTATTATTTTGATATATCATAATAAAATTTGCGCAGTCAATAAATAAACATGCGAGAAATTGGTCACTTTCATTACACTCCTGCATGGAATTATCCATTTCGACTCTAGCTTCACACAGAATATGATGCGACTGACCTGAGGCGTCCACGTGGCGACGGCGACGCGGCTGGACGACCGGCTGCGCGTGCGCCACAGCCGCTTACTCACGCTCTGCACCACACTGCTGCTTGAGCGAGACTTCTGCATGCCACCTGAAGAAGGAGCTACTGTAGGAGCGCTGCGGCCCAGCAGCGTCGACAGAAACCCGTGCGATGGCGGGGACGTTGGCGTCGACGCGATAGACGCGAATTGCAAATCACGGTACGTCAATATCCAGGTGTCTTCCGTTTGACAACCTTTGTTTGGGCCGTCGTCATCGACCTCTCCAGGGGATTTTGGTTTAATGTTACGCAGGTTTTTGTCGTAGTTTATACGCTTGAAGCGGTCTACTTTGTCAGCGTCTACGCTCTTTTTCCTAGCCATTTTTAAGTACCGCTTTAGTTTGTCGCTCACGGATTGCGATACGTCGTCGTGATCGACGCTCGAGCGGCGGCGAGTTTGCTTTCGCTCGGGAGGAGGACTCGTCGGACTGGTCGGCGTGGTTACCGCCTCCGCAGCCTGACGGTCTCTAAAATCACGCTCCAAAGCCACCAGTATCTCCTCAGGGATCGGGTATGTCTGCGTCCCGCAATCCACCATGTTATCCTCAACAGATTCGCTAAACACTTCGATGAGCGGCGGCGGCGAGTTCGGCGGCGAACGTATACCACCATAGTCGGATTCATCACCCACTTTCCCCAAACGCGACGGTATGTCAGTCCTACCAGTCCCACGTAAAGCAACACGCGCACCAAACCCACTGCTGCTCGGCCCGTAGCCGCCGCCGCCGCTCCTACCGCCTCTATAAGGCTTAGTTTTACGAAGATCATGATACAGTCTTTTCAAAAGATTCCTGTCTGTCAACAGGTCTTGCACTATATGGTCCCTGTTCGGTGATCTGCAGTAGTATCTGCTTAAGTTTTCTAACAACGAGCGCTGAGAGGGATCCCCGTCTGCATCAGCGGGGACATTCTCCGACTGCCGCTTCAGATATCTTCTTAAAGTTTTAACTAATTCCTCTGAATCCGAGAGCCGCGAGGGGCCCTTGTCTTCTTCTAGTTTCAGGTACTTGCGCAGCAAATCAACTAAAGAGCTCTCGTCCTCCTCGTCTAACTTCTTGGGGTCGACGGTGGGGATCGGCGCCGCAGAAGTGGAAGGAGAAGGCGAAGCGAAGAAGTCCCGGCGTAATTTGGCAATATCGAATCGCCCGCCGGAGGTGTGAGGGATGAACAGCTCAGTGGGACGTGCCGGTACGGGCAAGTCGTCCGATGGTGACCGGCAGCGAACGGAGCCGCCCCGAGGGCGTTTCTTCCGCCGCGGCTTAGGCAGCGCTCCCGGATACGAGCTCTTCCTCCACAGAAGGAACCTGGGTTCCTTAGCGCACACCTCCTGGAAGTACGCCTCGATTCTGGGCACATCTTCGGGGCGATTCTGCGCTCCATCCGGGACTAGTCTCCGTCCAGCATCGCTCATGTACTTCCAAGTTTTCCTGGTGAGAAGCCATCGCTCGCGGGGCTTCTCCCGCCGGCGGACCTTCATGGGGTCGGGCGCGTCGGCGCGCCGGCAGCGGCGCTCCATGCTCAGCGCGCGCGCATGGCCTGCGCGAAACTGAACACTGCTGCGCCGAAATAGCCGGACGGTAATAGAGCGGCCGTGAACTGGATCCGGCGCGCGCGGCGGCCGGCGCGAACTGCCGCCGTAAACAAACGCGCGCGCCCCGCGCGGCCGCCCGCCCTGGCTTCCTTGACCTATGCGCCTGCGATGGTCAGGGCGACGCACAGCCTTATCGGAAATGTCACATCTTTACACGGTCATGTAAGATCTTAGGTACCTAGGCAAGCAAGGTACGAGGTTATGTGGTTTTAGTAAAATTACTTAGTTTTTTCATGTATAGACTGTCTAAATGAACTTTTTGCGTTTAATAGTTGGGTACGCTTAAATTTGTATCTGTGTTTGTCGTATGTTTATATTACTTGTCAGGGCAAGGCTACCAAATAATTTGATAAAATATACAAAAAATTAGATATTATAAATATTTTACTTAGTACCTATATTACCTATATTTGTTATAATACGACAATGACAAATGAGCGTATTATTATTATAGTCAATCTGATAGTAAGCAACTAAGTACCATAACTTTATGGAGGTGGATGAAGCCTTTAGAAGCTGTGAACAGCGATCTATCACAAAGACTTATTTTAGATCTGAGACAAAGTTAGTTTTAAAAGTATTTAATTTAATTTACTATAGACGCATATTTTATTTTCAAATAATCTTCAGTCTTGATAAGGCATGAAATTTGGTGAAATTTAGGAATAAATTAATTCTTCTTCATTGAAGAAGTTGGACTGGATTGGGATTATACGGAATCAAAAAGCTTAGTACACATTTTAGTTCAAACAGCGCATTAAATTTATTTTTAAGATTCCTATTTTATATATTTTATAGAATTTTCGTCTTTCATTTCACATATTCAAGAAAGTCCATAGTCTACAGAGAATAAGCAATGAATAATTGATTTTTATACCATTGAAAAGGTAACAAAATAGGAAAACGGTAATTCACCTTTTCAGAAATTACAGGGTCGGGCAGGGTATAAAACTTACGGAGTCCACAAACTATTACAGTTTCTATAAGACCATTCCATAATATTTATTATTTATTTATAAGCCTAACTGTAGTTTTCATCTCGTGACTCTGACGTGCCTCGCTCATAACTCGTCCGTCAGTTGGACTCGCACCAACAACTCACCAAGAGTGCTTTATGGCAGACCGACGTACTATATGGCTGTCGGGGTATTGCCCGATACAGTAGGGTAGGAAGAAATTAGTTATGTTGTTGATATAAGCACTTAGGTAGGTAATTTCGCGTTGATTTTTTTTTATTATTCAATTTGCTTACATCGGCATGACAGCGAACCAATACACCGAGAAACCAGATTACTTATATAATAACAATAATTAAAGTATCTAAAACACATTAGATTGGACAACAACACACACAAATGTGAATTTACACAATATTACATTTTATAAGCGTACAGTAGTCTGCCTATTGTCCATCATCTCACAAAACCTCAAACACTCTCGACACACATCTACCCATCTCCACGCAAACAAATCACATTCAGGCACGGATGTCAAGAGATAATATTAATATACTATTAAGTAGTGAGAGAGCTCTTGGTATTGATATAAGTAATTAAGCGGTCATGGGTTCAATTTTTCAAAAAACTTCAGTACGAATTATCATTTCATATTCACAAGTGCTTTACGATGAAGGAAGACATCGTGATCGTGAGGAAACCTGCATACATCTGCGAAGAAATTCAAGGGTGTATGTGGAGGCCCCAACAAGTACTGGGCCAGCGTTGGGACCACGCAAAATAGGTGTGCTTGATGTCGAGTTACGGAAAAAAATTACCAGAATACAACAACAACAACTATAACATAAGTAATTTTAGAAGCACAGTAAAACTTAGGAATATGTCGGGAAATCACCACAGAGTAAAATCGCAGTAGTATCTGTACGAGTAAAGCGGTCTTTACATAATTTTTGGTAAGATTTTTGAGCTTTTATAGGACTTCTAGTTTATCGACTTCTGTAGGCTTCACATCACATCATCAGCCTATAATTAGTCCACTGCTGGACAAAGGCCCCTCGTATTACCTAAGCCTACAGATGCATTAGGAGGTAAATGCCCATAATCGCCACGCTTAGCAAGCGAGTTGGCGATCGCAGTGTGTCCATTCCACTAATGATGCTGCTGCCCATCATCTATCTTCAATAAATAAATGGTCAGTGATACTTCAAATCCCTTAGTCGATCCTCGACACCCACGGGAAGAGTTGGGGTGACAAATGTATTCTTACTGCCGTCACCATACAGCCGTATCTATAGAGTTAGCGCATAATTAATGCGACAGTATCTGGTGGCGACATATACTAGCCGTCTCTCTTTTATTAACCTAGTAAAAGATAGGAAGTCTATCTCGCGGAGATATTGCACGAATCATGTGCTAAACCTACTGATATATTTTATCGGTTTATAGAATACCATGTGCAATCATTATTTACTAAAAATAGAGGTAAATAACATGTCATGTGTATATTAGCCAATTAACCATAAATATTAATTTTTTGTACTTATTAGCGTCTAAAGTTAGCTTTAATGACAGCCTAAACTGGCCTACTACCGCGAATACCGAAGTTCGTAAATTTCGGGGATTTGTCTCTGTCACTCCAACAAAGGCGTCATTAGAATAAGAGAGAAAAATCCCCGCAATTTACGGATTTCGGAGTTAGCGGTAGGGCCGCTATTATTTTGTTACTCCTCTACGAATCTTTCGCTACGGGAACTCCATAGGTTCAGCTACGGCGTAGCTAGTATGTTAAGAATATTATAATGACCAAACTTGTAAGTTTTTGCTACGAGAGTGCTACGTACGCTACGAGCCGTTTATCGCCTGTAGTATTTATTTCCTGATTTACAGCTTGTGCGAACTTTAATAGGCAAATAATAATTTTTGAAAGCACAACTAATACAATTACATAAAGGTGCCTCGTTGATATTATACAATACTAACGAGGCAAGTTAGTTATTAAAAGTTAGTTTTTTAAAGTTGCCGTTGAGACAATTATGCGACGTACAGAGTATTATATTTAAATTCTAAAATTTCCTATAAACTTTTCTAGTTTCGACTAGTTTCAGAGTTAATACGACATAAAATAAACAACATCATGGTAGCTCAATGAAAAATGCCTAAGTATTTCATGTGCCTATTGAATGTTTCCTATTATAAACTGCCTTGATTGAAGAGGGGTTTTGATGCTTTTTCTGCCATTATGGGGCGGTGAGATGGCAGCACTGTGACGTAAGGTTAAATGAACTCTCAAAATAAATACACAGATTTAATTTTCTTTAAATGTTTTGTTTTATATTTTCTTAAAATCATTATTTAAGGAATATTGTTATCTAAAATAAATAAAAAAACAGTTCCAACTCAATTCCCATGAAATAAACAAAGTTCTAGTAATTTTCTTTAATACCAGTGACTTGGCGCCCTTGTTTTAGAGGTCAATCTTCAGTTCGCCGATGTTTTCTAGTCGTAATCCATTCATCATCATCATCATCATCATATCAGCCGAAAGACGTCCACTGCTGAACATAGGCCTCCCCCAAAGATTGCCACAATGACCGGTCCTGCGCCACCCGCATCCAGCGGACTCCTGCGACCTTCACCAGGTCATCGGTCCACCTTGTGGGGGGCCTACCCACGCTACGCCTTCCGGTACGTGGCCGCCACTCAAGAACCTTCCCGCCCCAACGGCCATCGGTTCTACGCGCAATGTGCCCCGCCCACTGCCACTTCAGTTTAGCGATTCGGAGAGCTATTTCGGTTACTTTGGTTCTGCTGCGGATGGTCTCATTTTTAATCCGATCACGCAGAGAGACTCCTAGCATAGCCCTCTCCATTGCCCTTTGGGTGACTTTGAGCCTTCTTATGAGGCCCATTTTAAGCGGCCACGTTTCAGTACCGTATGTCATCACTGGCAACACACACTGATTAAAGACTTTCGTCTTCAAACACTGCGGAATATTGGACGAAAATATGTGTCGTAGCTTCCCGAACGCTGCCCAACCGAGTCGGATTCGACGATTGACCTCTTTCTCGAAGTTGGACCTACCTAACTGAATAGTTTGCCCTAGGTATATATATTCGTCTACAACTTCGAGTGTAAAGTCTCCGATTATTACGGGAGTTGGTGCTACATGGGAATTCGACATGATTTTCGTCTTATCCATGTTCATCCTAAGACCAACTCGCTCGGAGGCTTTACTGAGGTCAACGAGCATAGTACTTAAGTCCTCCAAGGTCTCAGCCAAGACTACTATATCGTCAGCGAATCGAAGGTGAGTGAGGTACTCGCCGTTTATGTTGATACCCAGCCTTCTCCAGTCCAGAGTCTTAAAGACATCCTCCAGTGCAGCGGTAAACAGCTTAGGGGAGATAACATCTCCTTGCCTAACTCCCCGCTGCAGCAGAATAGGTTTCGAGCTCTGGTCTTGGAGTCGGACTGACATTGTGGCGCTCTCGTATAAACACTTCAACACCTCGATATAGCGGTAGTCGACTTGGCACCGTTGGAGAGACTGTAGTACTGCCCAGGTTTCGATCGAATCGAAGGCTTTCTCGTAGTCCACAAACGCTAAACAGAGGGGCAGGTTATATTCTTCGGTCTTCTGTATAACCTGGCGAAGCGTATGGATGTGGTCTACGGTACTAAAGCCTCTTCGGAAACCGGCTTGTTCGGGAGGCTGGAAGTCATCAAGCCTGCGTGCAAGACGATTCGTAATGACTCTTGAAAACAGCTTATAGACATGGCTCAGAAGTGAGATGGGTCGGTAGTTCTTCAATAAAGCGTTGTCACCTTTTTTGAAGAACAGTACCACCACACCTCTGTTCCATGCCTTTGGCGTTCTCCCTTCCAGTAAGACGGAATTGAACAACTTCTGAAGGGCCGTAAGGATCGGATTACCACCCGCCTTCAGAAGCTCAGCTGTAATTCCGTCCTCCCCAGGCGCCTTGTTATTTTTGAGCTGTTCAAGAGCCATTCTAATCTCGCACAGGCTGATGTCCGGGATATCTTCTGTATAGTGTCGGGTCAGTCTAGCTCTGAGGTCTTCCGCTAGATCAACTTCGGGTCTGCTAGTTGACGTGTACAGCTGTCCATAAAAACCCTCTATCTCACTCAGCAGCTCAGATCTGGATGTGACGATTCTACCATCCTCAGTCTTTAATTTGGCGAGCTGGCTTTGCCCAACAGACAGATCCCTTGCAAAAACTTTAGAGCCCTTGTTCCGCTCGATGGCTTCTTCTATACACTTGGTACGGAATTGGCGCATATCGCGTTTGAGGGACTTAGAGATCTGTCTGTTGAGCTGCCGGTATAAAGTCGCATCAACTGAGGATTGTAGAACCAGTTCACTTCTTTTTTCCATTAGCTTCTGAGTGGAGTCTGAGAGCTTTCTGGTCTTATTTGTCCGCTGGGTCTTAAAAAACTTAGACCCAGCGCTATGGACAGCTTCCACAAACCCGTCGTTGAATACGTCCACATCATCGCCTAGGCAATCGAAACGGTTTTGGAGTTCCAACTGAAAGCTCTCGGGGTTTTGGAGATGGAGTGCAGGACGGAGCGTAGACTTCATCAGTCGCGAGCGTTCTAGCTTAGGACATATATTCAACGTGCCACTTACCAGGCGGTGATCGCTACCGGTTTTAACCGTACTGATCACAGAAACATCGTTGAATATATGTCTCTTCGTCGACATGATGAAGTCGATCTCGTTTTTAGTTGCACCGTCGGGACTCATCCAAGTCCATTTTCTGTGCTCGCGTTTCTTAAAGAAGGAGTTCATCATGTAGAGTCCCTCCTTCTCCAAGAAACCAGCCAGCAGATGGCCCCGGTGGTTCCGACGTCCAACCCCAAATTGCCCCACCCTCAGTTCGTCACCATCTCTCTTGCCCAGTTTCGCGTTGAAGTCCCCCATAACAACGGTGAAGTAGGTTCTGGAGCTATGCATGGCTTTTGAGATATCATCATACATAGCCTCCACCTCGTCGTCGGAGTGTGTCGAAGTCGGCGCGTACACCTGTATGACCTTCAGCGAGTATCTCTCAGATACTCTGAGTATAAGGTACGCCACCCTAGCCGACACACTCTCGATCTTCACCACGTTGTTTACGAGGGACTTGTGGACGATGAACCCGACACCTCCCTGGGACTGTTGGTCGCCCTCCCGGAAATAGAGCAAGTTGCCGGACTTTAGGATTATCGTGTCCTCGCCCTCTCTTCGGACTTCTGACAATCCCACAATGTCCCAACGCAACTTGCTCAATCCTTCCTCCAGTTCCACTAACTTTTCGTCGGTCCGCAGTGTACGTGTGTTATAAGTTGCCAGGGCCAGAGGTCGTCGGTGGTGGTAGCCGGATCTACAATAATAATCCATACAAAATAATCCATTACAAAATCAATAAACTTCCAAATACAATATAATTTTGGTATTTTATGTTCAGTACCTAAGAATGTGACAGCTGTTTGGAACATATTATTTTTTTTTTTTTGTTTATTATTTTGACCCTTAATTTATTAGTCTTTTTTTATAAAAATCATGTTTTTAATTCTTTAATGCATGCTATTTTAATAAGATGTATTATTATACTGTTTTGAAAAAATAAGTCCACCTGAGTTTCTTGCTGGTTCTTCTCAGGAGCGGTGTAGGGTTAGAACCAGAAGTAGATTTTTTCTCTCTTTATAATGTCAGACGATTCGAAAATTCTTATTAATAAGCTTACTTGAATAAAGAATTGTTTGACTTTGACTTTGACATTCCTTTTTTGCGCCGCCAGGGGCCCGTTTCTCGAACGCTTGTAACTTGTAATACAAGTGGAAGTATCTTTTAACACTATTATTTAGATAAGGGGCCTACTTCTCGAAAGCTTGTAACTTGTAATACAAGCGGAAGTCCTTATCTTATTAACAGTGTTAAAAAGAGATTTCCACTTGTAATACAAGTTACAAGCTTTTGAGAAACGGGCCTCAGGACTTCCGCTTGTATTACAAGTTACAAGCTTTCGAGAAATAGGCCCCTGTGGCAGAAAAAATATCGAAAACCCTCATTTAACGGAAATTAATAAAAACACGGAATATACAGATATCATACCTTTAGTACAACATTAAGCCTTTATTGAGCTCACCGTGGGACTATCTTGATTTGTGTGCAAAGTCTACCAAGCGAGAAATAATACTTAACATTATATGCACGTACATGACCAACTTCTATCAAAAAAGGTGTTAATACTTTACACTTACGCAAAGCGGAACGGAGCTGTGGGAGCTCGACCAATGAGACCGCATGACAGTGTTTCGAATTTTGAATTTGAAGAATGTAATTGGTCAATTTTGCAAAGCTCCGCGTTAGTGGAGCCGCACCCTAAAGGATCGGCCAAAGATTGGCCGTCAGACGAGACGAACAGCTAGCTTATTTGCCAACGTAACGTATATTTCGCTACACTTAAGATTGTAATATTGTAAACGAGTATCAAGAATAACCACTTGCAGAGTATGAACGCTCATAGTTTCAAAAATAAACGTCCGCCATAATAATATAAACAACTCCATTTTTCCTCCCTTTTTATAAATTCTTCATTACAATATACACTTCTACCTAACCACGTAAAGTTGTTTTTAGGAAATACAATGCCATTAGATAAGAGGTTTTAAATGTATTCAATAAAATTCATACATAGACGCTACCGCCATCTAGTTGTACAACCAGTGAGCAAGGAAAATATTTGAAAATTTAAATGCAAACCTATTACGAAATAGAGCTTTATTTCTAAAGCAGCACCGGCGATTATGCAAACGCTATTTGTGCGGAATGGAATGTGTTCGATGAATGCGGAAGGTGCTGCCATCTATCGTACGCGCGGTGAATGAGGAAAACTCTGGGAAAGCGTGCCAAGGGTTTGTTTGTTTTGATTCGTTCGAGATTCGGGACGCTGAGAGTTTCCCAAGTACAAGCATTCTCCGGTAGATGGCAGTGGATGACCGATCGTGGTAGTAATTTTGTAATAGCATTTTTAGTTTAAATCTCTGTATACTTTGTAAATTTATACAGATTGTATTGCATAATATACTAGGCGTAGCAAATTTAAACTGTTGTGAGATATTACATCAGACAACACCATAGTAACACTATTTATTTATCACATATTATTCTGAGTCATTACGTGCAGTTCAAGCTGATACATTCAAGTCTAGACTAGGTCTAGGCAGGCAACGAGATTTTGATTATAATTCACTTATTTAACTTTTTGCGTAATTTGTTTTCTTTTTCTTTCAGCGCTATGACATGAAGCAAACATATCTTTAGGGTATACATTTATTATTTGATAATTGATAACATAATACATTATGTAGTTATAATTGCTTCGTTCACAGAACCGACCTAAGCCTATAAATGTCTTTATCGTGATTCGAACCCATTGCCTCTACATTTGCAAGCAGGATTTTTATGCTACTCAGTTAAAAATAAGGCGACAAAACCTATTTATTTAAAATTTCTCGTAACTTTCGATTGACTTATAGAATAAATAAATTTAATCAATCAATCCATCATCAATGAAATTATCTAAAATTACTAAACATAAAAAACAGATACTTAACAAAATATATTGATTTCAATTTTCACGATTATCACTCATATTTTAAAGACAAACGGGTCTTAATCATGACGAAGCACCTGTGGTCTGCCTGTGACCTGCGGTTTGTTTGTCTTTAAAATATGAGATAGCAAAATAATTGCACGATACTTATGAATCCCAATAATGTACGAGTATTTCTCTTGATAACCGACTCGTATCATCAACCTTACTATCTTAAATAGTTCATAGATGGCCATATACCTTTCCTAGGTAGTTTTACCTACGTATGGATGCATTAGGAGGTAAATGCCCAGGTAACTGCTAGGCCATAAAAAAAAACAGGTCACAAAAGGCGGCCTTATCGCTAAAAAGCGATCTCTTTCAGACAATATAGTATTCGACGTATAAATATATTCTTGCATACAATTGAATAACCAAACAAATCATCGATCGACAATGCGTCTGCGCGTACGATTGTTTTCGGGGAACAATTTGTATGGCGCTGCCAACTTGCGTTTATGGCCTAGCTAGGTCACATACCTAACCCAAAACGTGACCCAGAGCCGATATTATATAACAATACATCGGGTCTGGCTGGGGTATTTGGGTCTTGGTTGATTCAATCGGAATTTAGTTATTACACAATTGTATGGAGAACAATGTATAATAGCCCCAACAGCATATAAGCGTTCATAATCATACATAATTTTGAAATAAGAATGAGCCAAAAATATAAAATCTCGTTAGGTAAATATAATTAAATAATCTATAATGCAGGGTGACACCTAGGTCGTGAATGTGATAATAATAATTTAATATGATATATTTTTTAATTTTTATTATTTTGGTTATAATTATGTTGAATTGATTATTTCAATGTAAACTGTAAATTAATTAATTAACATCCTAATTTTATTTTATTATTTTTAACATATAAAAATTGTAAATATATGAATATGAATTCATTGAGCCTTCATTAATAGTTAAACCTTAACTTGGCAGTGTATCTTTAAAGATACTTAAAAGATACTTTAAAGATACTTATTGACCTACTTTTTGTATGTTTTAAGACAGAATTTTTTGCTCTATACAGCGGCGAGGCTAGAACGCACGTTTTTTTTTAAAATTCTGTCAAGTTTAGGGTTAAGTATCAGTGACCTCATAATTACGAGATTTTTGTATCCCGCTCTAGCTACCTAAAAATGCTCTTAAAATTCCCCCTTGCCAATCAGACTACATCGGCTGCTTTCGAATCCAAAAAGTGTTATCAACTCGCAATATTTGGCGTAAAATACGAAAAAATTCTTAAGCGCTTCGTCATTGACAGTTAACGTATAGTCTCTGAATTAGACACGTTGGAACCAACAGGACAGGGGATATTTATTAACTCCCGTGTTCTCAAAGACCCGATTTATCTGATGTCAACGAACCGCGACTTGCGAATTCTGATATACGTCTGACAACACTATTTTTAAATAGTTAATGAGCTTAACATTCGTTTGATGTCGTGCAATTATAAGGATATAAAAAAACCGGTAAAAGCATGTAGGGCCATGCTCAGCGTAGTTCGTAGTTATTCAAAAACGACGGAACCGATTATGTCTGAAATATTTTTATTTTAAAGTACCTATTCTATAAGCCCACTATTCATGAACTTTTTCATATCTTTTTGGACCAACGGATAAAAAGTTAGAGGGCTTTTTAATTCTGAAGCGGTTATCTTCGAACATACTTAGGTACTTTAGAAAAAAACTTTCTTTTGAGACTCTTATTTATTTATTTTTTTTTTTTTTTTTGTTTTATTTATTTATTTATTCTTAAAAGATCTGTTCATAGGTTCATAGGTTCACACACAGGCTTACAGCAAAATAAAAAAATCATCCCAATCATACACGAAAAAAAAGTTTTTTTCTATAATTACTTCTACCACTTTGTCGGCGTGATTAACATTTGTATAACCGTACCGTATTTTAATTAATTATGTGGTGCACAATAAAGAATATTTACTTACTCAATATGTTAAAATTTAAGTCATATTGACAAAAATAGTAGTTTGTTGCTTTCTGCATAACTATGGTCATACGCTGATAATGATCATAATACGAGTGAAATATTATATTGACGTCAACTTCCTGTGGCTTTGAAATTATACAGGGTTGTCCGGCCTGCAATTTCATGTGACTATGTGAATCTGTCATAAGTGAATACTGAATAGTGAATGGAATCCCGTAATTTGATTACAAGTGGACAATTGGATGGAATCTCTATAAAGGTTATTGTGGACGGACTAAGCAATACAAAATTGAGCATTTTATTATGTGTGGATCGCAAATATATGAACATAACGTATAGTTGTGTCTGTCAGTCTAGTCAATACATAAGTACACATAGGTGTTCATAAAATAGTTAAAATACCTCTGGGTATATGTTTAATTTACAGGTTATAAAACGAATACGGGAGAATATCTTGAAGGTGGTTAGGTTATCTTATCGAATACATTTATACGATGTTTACTTAAAATCTAATAATTCAGGCCTCGATGTAATGCGAAATACTCGAGTTAACGCGTTCGGCTGAGCAACGTCTATAGACGTCGAAGATTGTATGTTAACTACGAGTTAATAAGTTGCGGGGCCGAAAGTGTTAAGTACATTATCTTTAACAGGTCATTTTACATCTAGATACTTATAAAACAAAATATGGGAGTCTGAGCGGTACCCTCAGCTCTCATTCTTCCTTTAAGACATTCATGAAGACCAAGAAGGAAGCATCTTGCATTTCAATGTAAAACATCATCTTCATACTTTCAAAGTATAACTGAAGATTTTATCGGATTCCCAACATCAAAGGAATTATAATAAATGTTTATCACACTATTGATCGTTGGTACCAATTTGGTATTACACCATTGGTTAATAAACTGTCGGAGATATGAGTTACTAAATCTAGAAAACGATAAGCAATGTTTTGCTTGGAGTGGTCTTTGCTTGGTCCATGCAAGTTTGCAGGTAGATGATACCAACCTATGAACAGGTGGCTGGTGGCCTGACAGTATAAAAGGTCACTACTGCAGTGTTCATCAATTCATTCCCGTGTTAGACATAGAACGATTCACTCTTGTCTTGTTATGTGAAGGGTTTACATTCTTACGAAGAAAGTTATTTCTATGGTGTATGCATCTATGCATGGACGCAAGCTTAGAACTCTCCATTCGTTTTCTACTACTGCGTAGATGCGTGGATACAAGATTCTGAGTGCTGTTGGTGGCGAGTAACGAGAAGCTAGGAGGCAGATAACTGGAGTTCTGCCCCTCTTGGCTCGGCTGTCATTGGGGTTCCCGATATCAGCAAGTGGGATAAAGAATCAAGGCTCACGTAACAGTGAGTACTGGTATTGCATCACATGTAAACGGTAAGGTTTAAAATCGACAACAGTTGGTAAGGTAATGATTGTTCACTATGTTTGCAGTTAAGTTTGATTTGAGTCGTGATTTAGAAAACTGCTTTGTTCTTTTTTTGTGATTACTGTTGTAAGAAAACGTGTGGGTAGGTATCCTACCCTATTGAAAAAAAAAAGAAATAAAAACAGTAATTCTAGTGATTTCAAAGTATATCATGACCCATACTTATTACTTACTTAGTTGTGAAATACTAGCAGTACCAAAATATGGGCAGGTAGCCCTTTGTTTTGTTTTGTTTTCGAGTCTACCAAAAATTAATTTGTGATAGTGATAAACATTTTCAATCCATGCCTTGTGTTAAAAGTTTTCTATGCGTGTGAAATTACCGTTACAGATGTTCAACTTCAAGATCAACAAGCTCACTGTCATAGTAGTCTACAGTTTCATCCATGATGAATATGCTGTGACGATGAAACGAGCGCAATTTCTTGCGATACCTATGTCCAAGAAATTAAGAATTGAAGACGCCAACTCTATGGTTATTTTGGAGCAACGGAAATTAAAGGACAGGTTTCTTTCCAATTGTTTTAATGAAAAATTAGAAGCAGTAGTTTAAAGAACTAACGGTTGACATTTCTGTTTGTAACGTTAAGTTTTTGTGTTTTTAATACGTTTTATTATTTGCGAGATTAATTTGATTATAGTAAAGTGAAGCACAATCTTATTTTGATGTCGAGTATAAGATGAGGTCAGTGTCTAACCTCAAACTTTAGGTACTTAGTGTTATGATTAGGTCTAGCATTCCAATTATCTCAACATCTGTTCAAAACTGCTTATTGCTAGTCTACTTGAAAAAAAAAAGGAAATCAGTCTGCTTTGACTTTACTTTGTTTTTGTGATAAAAATGATATCGTACAATTTGATGATTACAGTTCAACATGGTGAGTCAGAACGAGCTGCCGGCCTGCAAGTTGTTGATGTCATGCCCGGTGGCGTAGCAGGTGTCGCTACTGCCTACCATGAACACGTGGTGCAGCACGTGGTGTGGACACGTTGTTAATCCGCTGAGCAGTTCACATTTTTGTTGGGCTATTTGAGGTCTGAGCTAATTGGTGAAACTAATGTTGTTGTAGCCATCGAGGGTTTATTCCCTTTCGATTCTATAGAGTTGAAAAAAAAATTTGGAGGAAGAAATGCAAAATTGAAACTAAATTAGACATCAATGTTACAGTTACGCAAGTTTAAAATAAACAAGTTTTATTAAACGCATTGAGATCGGTTATAATAATTTCTGAAGGGTGATGATGATGGTCATGATGGTGGTCATGATGATGGTCATGATGATGGTCATGATGGTGGTCATGATGATGGTCATGATGGTGGTCATGATGATGGTCATGATGGTGGTCTTGATGATGGTCATGATGGTGATCATTGTAGTGATCGTGGTGATGATCATGATGGTGGTTATGGTGATGATCATGTTAGTGGTCATGATGATGATGGTGGTGATAGTCATTTCTCATTATTTGGGCTGTCCATAGTTTCAATTTGACTACTTTAGTTTAATTAAAGTTGTGGATTATAATTATTGGAATTAGTCATTTAGTTTGCAATCGTAGAATGAAACATTTTACATTCAGTTTGGTTACCTTTTCTCAGACTGCATACACCATTTTATCATTCGTAATCGTAGGTGTAAAATCGGATCTATTTTTCCGTCTCCGTGCGGCCACGATTGTGGGTGGCATGCGTTTGGTTTGATGGTGTAATCGGTCGATGTGTTTTTGGTTTGGTTACCGGATGGAGGTAGACCAATTTTGTTGTTGCTGGATGGAAGCAACTGTGGTTTTGGTTACCGGATGGAGGTAGACCAACTTTAGAGTACTGTAACCCATTTGTTGGTTTGTTGAAGTGTTTCATTTGACTATTGTTGAACTATGTCTGTTACTGGCTAGTAAAGTAGTAAGTACATAGACTGACTAGTCTATTCGAATGTTAATGAAGTTGATTTTAATTCCCTGGGTTGATTAAACGAGTACCTAAATAATTTTTAAATTTAATGAATTCAAATCATCACTCATGTGAGCTTTCAATGGACCGAGAGCAAGTCCGAGGGATTGAGCGTGATCTAATAATCGCATCGGAAGTTCCGAAGCATGTAAAAGGTGCACGTGGACTGCTTTTTATGTGCAGTATACTCTTTGCGAGGAGTAGCACTTACGCGGCTGAGATGGTTCTAACTTCTGATAGGTTATTGGATCCTAACAATCCGATGGACAAAAATGAAATCTGGTGGTTATGGTGTAACCTGGTTGAGTAATTTACGTTTTTGTTTGAGTCGAGAGGTTGACTCATTTGAATCATTCATTGAGATCATTTTGACTTATCATTTTGGTAATGCCACAAAAAAAAAAGTTATTATTGTTAAACAGGATGAAGTGACTATGTCACAATGTGAGTTTACGATGGACATAAACGTGACTTGGGTTCCTTAATTTTGATTTTACTGGTAACTAAAACTGAGCTGGTGGCACTATCAAAATTGTCTAACAAATTGAAGTTCATAAATGATTGAATACAGATAATATTTTGTTGTTAATGAAAATGCTAGAAAGCCAAGTACCACGTGAAGTAGATGAAGATTGTTGTGGCATGAAGGATGAGGTTCTCAGTTCGGTTGGTCGACCGTACCAGAGGCTTCATCGTAGCCGTAGCCCGTTAGAAGTCGGTGTCTACCTTTGAGTAGTCCGTGGGTACGCGGTGCGCGATAAGCTCTGGCGGAGGTCGGGTCTTGTAGAGACCGTAGAGTCAGGGTTGACTCGGCGATCCCTTGGGGATGCGCGTAGTGTGTGGTTATGTGATAACCAATAGGCCACGAATGAGAGACCTGCTTCCGAACGTTTGCCGTCATGTGTTTTACGTAAAAGGTGGCTATGAAAGCCAGGTGGTACTTGTCTGGTCTTGCATTTAAATTGGTGGTAATGAATTGACTTTAAGTGATCCTAAATTCAGTTGCAAAGAATAAAATTATTTTCCTTGAGTTGAGTTGATTTTACGTAGACAGGTAATTTGGTCAGGAGTAACCGAGTGGTGACAAAGATTACTGATGTACGTGTTTGTTTCAGATACAAGCGAGGACGCTTGTCTTGTCAGTATGGCCGTGTCGGAGATATGAGTTACTAAATCTAGAAAACGATAAGCAATGTTTTGCTTGGAGTGGTCTTTGCTTGGTCCATGCAAGTTTGCAGGTAGATGATACCAACCTATGAACAGGTGGCTGGTGGCCTGACAGTATAAAAGGTCACTACTGCAGTGTTCATCAATTCATTCCCGTGTTAGACATAGAACGATTCACTCTTGTCTTGTTATGTGAAGGGTTTACATTCTTACGAAGAAAGTTATTTCTATGGTGTATGCATCTATGCATGGACGCAAGCTTAGAACTCTCCATTCGTTTTCTACTACTGCGTAGATGCGTGGATACAAGATTCTGAGTGCTGTTGGTGGCGAGTAACGAGAAGCTAGGAGGCAGATAACTGGAGTTCTGCCCCTCTTGGCTCGGCTGTCATTGGGGTTCCCGATAAAACTGTTTCTTCAAATATCCTTCCGCTTATTATATTTGCTTCTTCAATATCAAGTAATCGCAAAATATATTCAAGGTCGATATATAGGAAGTCCAATAAGTCCATTTGACATATGAAACTCCACGCCCGTCAAAACTGGAACGTTGGTCACACGCGTGCGTACTGCAAATACCTCGATCACGATCATAACTGTCATAACTTTTCACCATTTAGCATTATTTGCCCCAAATCCGACGTTTGTTTGTTTTCCGTGTCTGTCGCGCCGACGCCGTTCGATTTTTAAATTCTATTCAAAATGGCCGATATTCTAAATTCAAATAATCCGTCGACGCTCTAGGCCGCATGCGCTTGCGACATTGAACTTACTAAAATAAAAATAAATAACGTTTTACTGACGCTCTGAAATAGAGATTGTGATGCTGGACACATTTCCTGTATAATTTGTGAGTTTTTGATCTTCTTTAGTGTCACAAATTATGATGGATATGCGTTAAACATCCCTAACAAATTATGAAACATAATGTTTGTCTTCATAAAAAAGGGAACATTGAAAGCGATGAGTTTATATTAGTGTTTACTATCGGGAGTGGCAGTTTGCACGAACCTTGGTCGCGATGTTTGTATGAATATTCTTTTGAATCAAAGGATTGTTCGTGGTACGTTTTTTATGAAGACATTTAATACTAGCTATGTTATCCATTTAAAAATATACTTTAGTCTCGCAAAGAAATGTATCGGTAAAAAAGCACGGAAATAAAAATATAGGTGATTACGAAATTGTTCGACTTTTCTCAGACCGATTAATTTGATTTGTCAAATAAAAAAGAATTAAAATTAAAAACACATTTTCTAGAAAATAAAAGATACGAGATTAAGGTCAGAACAAAATGTGTGATATCAGTAGTAATTTCAGTAACTTTTATAGACATTTACTACTGAAACTGCGAGTCAAAATAGTTTTAAAGTTTCTGACAGTTAAAACTACTTATAAAACTAATAATACTTACATGAATTGCTATTATAATTAACAGTATTTTCCACTTGTATTCCCATGTTGACTACCTCATCACAAACATGTCATCGGGATTCAAACATACGTCCCGTCACTTCCACTAAGCCTTTACATTATTCACACACAATTTGTTCACTGTATACAACCACTGTTTAAATCCATAATTTCCCAACACTATTCCATATTTTTTTAATCCGAATTCAAAAGCACTGGCCGGTTAACACTTTCTTTAGTCACATTTCTCGTTCCATATTTGTTTTTTTTTTTCTTTTTAAATGGCGGCGGCGCGCTCACAAACAGCCAGCATGGCGGGAAACTCTCGCGCACTGGTTCGCACGCGCTCGCGCCGATTCCATAGCCGCAACTGAAAAGATATATTACAGTTGATACGAGTATACGTAGGATGGAATTAGTACATCTATTGAGCCAATGGGAGATATTTTGCTGAACGATTTTTCCGGCGGAAATTTGTAACCATTTCTTTGATATAAACTTAATGTCGAGCTACTCAGGGCTTACACTTAGACTAAGATGGCACGAATACTTAGTGGCCAAAAGGCTAGCCGCGTCACCGCGTTGGATAGCAATGCAGCTCTACCGGGTGGGCTGTGACCATATATAACATTAATATCTAACGTGAGTTCAAAAAAAAATCCCCAAAAACAATTGTGCATCTCAGCTCAAATTGAGATGCAGGCAGGACATAGCGCTTTACTTAACGTGCGGTGTCGGCGCAACATCTTCCACAAATGCAAATCGAATAGGTATAGCCAATCAAAACATTGATGGACCAATTACGACAATTTTTAAATAGCGGTGTATGCCTTCTTCCTACTAACAAAAGTAAATATTGAAACACGATATTGTAAAAATAATTATTAGTTAAATAAGAACTGAGCGTAACGCCATTAAACTGGTTACTCCAGTTTGTCGCACTAAATGTTTATGTAAAATTTCGTAATTGTTTTTCATGAATAAATAATAATATATAATATATGTTTTTATAGGATAATATACAGCGTGTTTTTCTTCATATGCTATAACTTTAAGGGAAGCTTATTTATGTCAAATATAATTAATTTCTCTGGGAAACTAGTGTTTTAACTCTCACCGTTAATGAGTTATTAAAAAAATAAGTTTAATCACTGAACATGTGTATTGCAACCTTTATTACATTCTAATGTTACTTATTTTGACATGTGCCGTCAGTCACCTGAGATTAACTTTTATTTTATTCTTAAGGTTCTCTCACACTTACCATTTCATTTATTATGTATGAAAACAAAAAAAAATATTTTTTATCGAATTTTCCAAAAGCCGATATACCAGACAACTTCTATTAATGGCCCAAGTAACCTGTCTAATTTATCGCAAATCGAAACGAACACCCTGTAGAATTTTATTAGCGTGATGTATTGAAGAGGGGCGACACTTGTCAACGAAATTTCAGGACCGGTTTTGAGTGGGCATTTAGTATGGCGTGCAGCTTCCATGCTTTATTTGTTCGTAGCGGGTGAAGTAGCCATTGTTTTCCCTTTAGTTTTGTATTGTATTTAATTCCTTTGCTATGATCGGTAGTCTACCCGAATTCTGAATGCCAGAGAATGTTGGCAGCGAGTGTTCCGACCAAAATAATGTTTACACCCGCGCGATATGGAGTATTCCTGTTTTAGCATTTTGTGTACAAACCGCTACTATGCACGGCCAGAGGTTTTTATTTATCTTATGTTATTATTGAAATAGGCTAAATAGCATAACAGTATACAATTATACCAAGTATCTGCACAACAACAAGTAGGTAAATTTAAATATATCTAAACAATACAACAAAATAATAACGAATCTAGCATAGGTAATACAGATAACTAAACTAAATTTAATTTTGTACGACCTAATTGTAGTTTGTTTATAACTTTTTATGTTTAATAAATCGTTTTTCATATAAAAAATACAGATATATAGGTACTTAGACTTAATTGCTAATTCTGTAATGTAGACCTATGTGGATTTCACAGGACAAAGAATATTACAAAAAAATCAACATACGCTTATTTTTATTTGTTTGAGGTAAGTAGTCTTTTACGCGGTAAGATTGAGGATATGTTTTTTTTACAGTTCAATGTCAACATGTTCTGTCACTTGTCAAAAGAAGGTTACTTCCGGTTAGGTTATCAAGCATATCAAAATCAGTCGTCGAACCTGCAAGATGGGAGGTGAGAGAATTGGGAACAATTTCCTTGTAACGTTCAGAAATAATATAAATAAGTCGAAATCATAGTATTGTTTTATTACTAGGCATATTTAACTATCTGTAACTAACTGTACTTTGAAATTCGTTTCTGCGGGCGCAGAAACAGAGTTACACTAAAAAAAAAAGAGTCACAAAAGCGCACTTTTTAGCATAAATATGCATTGTAAATAATCTCTTATGAAGCGTTATTCAGATATTTTCTCATTTTATTATAATTTTGCATGAATGACAGACACAAAATAGCAAACAGACGCAAAATAGTGTCTATCATAATTGCCAACGCCACTTTACATTGCACGTCAATTCCAATCAAGCAAAACATAATCCACCCACTCACACATAGGTACAACAAGTACAGTCAAAATGTACGCAAAACAGTTCAAAAATATGTCCCAGTGCACTCTAATTCTGTGTAATAAGAACGTCGTAACATATTTATGAGCGGATTCTTTCGATAGGTACTTATTTTTGAACTTAACTGTACATACAAATATGGCACCTTGTTGTCCTGGTAGAGTGGTTTGCCAAACTTTAAAACTCATTCATAAATAGGTACCTTACTTGGTAACTACTAACCAGACCTAACAGAATTAAAAAAAGGCATTATACTATATTACGCCTGCAAAAAAATCTGATCTTGCGAACTAATTTAGTGAAAATATCATAATACTTCCTCTTGACCTAGACTGGTAAAAATAGTCACAAACCCAGTAAACGTCAACTTCTCCGGCAATTCATTCACAATTCCGTTATTTTCGCACTGTCAGTAAACAACAGTTTGTTATCTAGATCTTCACCTAGTTCCCGAAATCGGGGGCAACCTATTAAATCAAGCTTCAGAGCGTTTTGATGGACGCATGCCGCATGCGAACTGAAATAGAATTCTATTATACACGCGACATGTAAAGAATTATATGTGCAACGGGAATAGTGCATGAAGCATGCTGCAGTCTGTGCCAAATTGGTGCGTTATCAGATAGATTCCCGCCATTTTGGGAGTAGTTTGTTTTTAATAACTATGCTGAAATATTTGCATTTAGATTCCGGTACGTGGCCGCCACTCGAGAACCTTTCCGCCCCTTTCTCGCTTCGCTCGTGTTTTATAGTCACCGACACTCATCCTGAAATAAGTCTACTTTCAACATTTATTATTATAAATAACTTTTTCAGTACAGATTGTGCTTTTTTACGCATTAATGCGAGAAGTAGTTCTGCTTTGGCTGGGTTCTGATTTCGGCGGCTTAGTATAATACGACATAGAAAAAAATAACGAATATCACTAATTAAGGCCGCCACTCACAGAGTACGATGGGAGACAGTTGGACTGAATAACATTTCCAGCTTTTGTTAGTAGTAATTTAGTATTACAAATAATAAGACATCGTGTAAAAATAAATAAATATCTTGGGGCATCTTTCACAAATCGACCTAGTCCCACGGTAAGCTCAATTAAGGCTTGTGATGTGAGTACCAGGCGACGATATATAAAATAGATGGTACCCAGTGAGTGGCGGCCTTAATTAGTGATAAAGCTATCCATGTGCAACACATAAACCTAGATGTGACTTCCCTATAGAAGGCTAGATGATGTAAAATGGAAGAAGCCTATCTCCTGCAGTAGACTAGTATAGGGCTGATGATGATGATGTCGGAAGTGATGTGAGATCCTAAGAATTTATGTCTGGTAATTCACAGCTTTAAGAATAATCTAAACGCGGACGGAGACAACGGCAAAAGCTAGTAGCTTTGTCGATAGTAGGTACCAAACCGAGAAGTGTAACGCGATTAACACACATTAAAAACAAATCTTAAATTTAGGATGACCTTTATCACGATTTAAATGATAACGAGTTGTATTAATTTATTGACATCGTTGTGTACCGATGGTTGGTTATATTTCTGAAATGTCACAATGGTAATGACATGGGACTGTGTGACAGGGATCGGAACCGGTTTTTTAGAAAAACCTCGAAATAGCTCAATTGCTTAAAATGTTTCACACTTTTTATGTACCTAGTACTCAACATTAAAAAAAATTATAAACAAGGTTCTTTTGAATTACTCCATTAATAAAATAAATATACACCGAAGAACGAAAAATTGTGCTGCATTTAATAGAACATAATATTCGTAGACAAAATAATAATACAATCTCGTCATCGTTTCCACACGGTGACATGAAAGCGGCTAATCATGTCGCGCGTCTGGCATCACGCTGAGAGCGCTGAGTGGTGACAACCCTACTGGATTACAAGAGTAGGTATTTCATTTTAAATTAAACTATTTATAATATTTTCTTCGGTTACCGCGAGGATTACTCAGGAAATAAAACTATAAAAACGGATAAACACGGGATTATTAATTAACTTTAATTCATTCCGACGTTTCGAATACTTTACAGGAGTCATTAGACCGCAGACCCACAGTCGCCCGCAGACCTCGAATTTCATAAACTATTATCAATAATAATAAATAAATAAAAAAAGCTTTATTTCATTCCATGCAGAATAGTGATACAATATAAAAAAAATGGTTAAATTGCAGCTAAACTAATATAATCATAATAATTAATAGGTCATTATTACATTGACCTATTGTTTTATTGCAGCCAAAACATCATAAATTGGTAGTTGGTGCGAATGACACGCAAATGATTGCTCTGCGATGTGTGAAATGTCCGTCATATTTCAGAGCAGACTTGTGGAGTAGAATAGTCAAATAAAAATAAGGAAGACATTAATAAGACGCTAATGAGTATATTTCAAAATGTCTACTGAAATTTTAAAATGTATTTTTTTACTAAATTAGAATTGGGTGTTGGTAGTTTGGTAGTAAATTGGCTACGTAGTCACAATAATAATGGAAATTCTCAATTACGTATAATCACACGTACAGTCAACTATAAAAGGTAGGTAGTACCTAGTAGTCTGTAGTGGAATGTTACTATAAATATAATTAAACGGTTAAACTCACGAGTATTTATATAGTAGTAAATACTATAGTCTATAACGTATTTAAATTCCAATACACGTCGAAAAAACTACCAAAGATGGTGAAATGTCACGCAGCAGGGATCGGATACCGGTTTTTTCTCCATACAAAAGAGACAAGCACAATCTGTGTTGTCCTATGTAAAGAATTTTTCCCTTTAGACTGTATTGTGTCCCTGATTTTTTTTCCTTGTATAGTGCTTTTCTCAAACATAAAATGAAATAAAAACACCTATTCAAGTCTATCCTACTTCGACGTATTAAAAACAAAGGAAAGGCCTGACATTTTGTATGAAATTCCTTTAAACCATTGTTCGCTCGTAGCACCCGAAACTACGTACTTCCTTGATTGATTTGAGTTACGTCATGTAAACATTTCATTGCAAGTTTGAGAAAATAGTTTTTTGACATGGCTTGCCTTTTTATAACCACGGAGTTTTTTTGTCGATCAATTAACATATGCTTGGTTGGGTGCAAAAATGAGTTAATAATAATTGAAAAACTCTGATGCTAATAATAAAAAAGCTGTTTGAAAGTTTGTTGTTATTCTATGGAAAAATACTGACCCGTATAATTTGACCGCGAATACCTAAAGACAATTACATCACGGTATTTTCCTACACTATCCCAAACTACGAACCTGGAGCAGGTTATGCAAATCTAGCCGTCGCCAAAATAAATATACGATGACACATTTACTGGTCGTGACTTGTGACGCAGTTTGCACCATAAATTATATCCATTTAGAGATTATAATCCGTATTGAAGTGGACTAAGGCTTGTTATTGCGTGTTTATACTGATGTAGTTTTTGCACTGTCTTGGAAGAGTCTGGATTGATGCAACATACAAACGTGCAAAAAAAAACTCAACTGTAACTACTATCTAGACTTGTGTACACTATTATATTGTGTACGTAGTCATAATTCAACCTCCGTAGCCTAGTTGGTAGTGACCCAGCCTACGAAGCTGGAGGTTCAGGGTTCGAATCCCGAGGGCATTATTTGTGTAGGTATTTATTTATCGCAAATATTTGTTCCTTGGTCGTGGCTATGTATTTATTTAAGTATCTATATCATCATCATCTCAGCCATAAGACGTCCACTGCTGAATATAGGCCTCCTCTCTGGATCTCCACATGTACCGGTTAGATGCGACCTGCATCCAGCGTGTCCCGGTGACCTTCATAAGATCGTCTGTCCATCTTGTGGGTGGACGTCCTACGCTGCGTTTGCCTAGTCGTGGTCTCCACTCGAGCACTTTTCGACCCCATCGACCATCTGCTCTGCGTGCTATGTGGCCTGCCCATTGCCACTTCAGCTTGCTAAATTTACCGTGAGACTAGGTCGATTTGTGTAAGATGTCCCAAGATATTTATTTATTATAATTAGTTTTTTTAGTATAATACTGAGGGGCATCAGGATCTCTTAAAATGCGATTCGTTTTAAGTTAAGCCTATCAGTTTTTGACAGTCCTAAACTGAATCGCATTAGTAGATCGTGGCAGACCTTCTGAGCATCCTTTGGTCTAACTGGGTCACATACCCTCAACTATGGAGAATTATGGGGCAAATATCCACCGATAAGTCCAGGCGCGGATCCAGGACTTCGTTGAGGGGGGCACTGCCTTATAATATGATAGTATTTTATACTTAAAACACCACCTAAGCAATTAAGCATACCACAAGTCCAGTAAGTCCAGTTTGAAGGGGGGCAAGTGCCCCATTGCCCCTCCCCCTGTATCCGCGCCTGGATAAGTCATAACTGTCTTAAGGGATCCCAATCGAGGAAATGGTGTTGGATTGGGCATATCCACAGGAAACCTGATAACCACTCACTTGCTTTGATTTTTGCGATAGACTCTATTTCTATGTAAAATAAGAGTGATGACATGTAACAAAAGCTACATGAAGCAAGTGGGTGGATAGTTACCTACCCAGTAGACCTAGCCAAGATGCATTAAGATAAGCGATAAGTCGCGTGACCATAATAATGTATGGAAATGGTCATGTAACTTTTCGTTCGGATCTGTCATTCTCATATATTTATTAGGTACTTGTTGCTTATCGTATTGCAGAGTGGTATGGCTAGGCCCGCAGGTGGACAATGTAAAAAAACCATAAGGAGCTTATTCTGGTTTCCAAAACCTCACTGGCAGCAGAAAAGGACATAACAATTTCTCATAATAATGCACCAAAATGTAATTAATTTTACTCAAATATTAATTTCATCATCATCATCATCCGCCCAGTCCACTGCTGGACATAGGCCTCCCCCAATGTACGCCACAGAGCTCGGTCTGCTGCTTTATGCATCCAGTTTCTGCCAGCCCCCTTATGCAAATCATCCCGCCATCTAGCCGGAGGGCGTCCCACGCTACGTTTACCAAGACGCGGTCTCCACTCCAGAACACGCTTGCTCCAGCGGTTATCGGTTCTGCGACATATGTGGCCAGCCCATTGCCACTTCAACCTACTAACTTTTAGAGCTATGTCGGTCACCTTGGTTCTCTGGCGGATCACTTCGTATATTATATGTTAATATGGCTAAAGATATTATTTTCTGTTTAGGTATGTAATAATAATGTTGTAAACAATGCGACATGTAAAATGATTGTATTTTATCAGTAACAATTTGATTTGATTTGAAAGCACTTCATTTTTTGCAATCTGTATAAATCAGATTGTAAGGAATATGCTCCTTGCTGTCATTTTTACATGGTTCTAGACTGGAGAGGGCTTCAATTGAGTGAGGTTACATATCATGTATCATCATCGTCATCATCAGCCTATGATAGTCCACTGCTGGACGTAGGCCTCTCCTATTAACTATGCGTATAAACGCACTAGGAGGCAAATGTCCATAATCGCCACGCTGGGTACCATGATGACGCTGCTGCACATCATCAATGTTTTATCAAATAATGGTCAGTGACACTTCAATCCCTTAGTCGACTCTTACGACACCCGCAAGAGGAGTTGGGGTGGTGACAAATGTATTCTTACTGCCGTCACCACACTGGCTGTAGCATGTATACGAAGCTATTAACATATTCATAGACGTAAATTCACCTTGCCTACATGCGTGCATGTAGTAAATTACAAATGACACGCGTGCCCCCAAACATGCAAGAATACGTGAATTTATCGAAACAATGTGCACAATCGCCCCTTCAACCTTGAACTATTTGACGATAAAACACTTTTCAGGAAAATACGGATCCGCAAATCATACAGGGTGTAGGTCTAATACGGACGAAGCTCTTAACGGGTGTTAGTTTACGACATAATAAGTATATTCAAATAACTTTTACTTAAAATTAGAACCATAAAATTTTCCGTATAAAATAATTCGGCGCGCAATGTAGAGCAACATACGCGAGTTAGACACTCGTTGACAGCTAATTTCAAAAGCAGATGACATAACTGCCATATCAACATACATACATTGTTGCTCCGATAGTCTTTAAAAAAATCTGTGGGGTCATAATTAAGAGTAACTTTAAAAAAACCTTGTAATTCATGATTACACTAATGAATGCCTGATCGCCCGTATTAGATTTACACACTGTATATTTTATACAAAACACAAGGATCACATAGAAAGATCGGTAAAACATATTTTTCTGTGTTTTACTATGGTTACGTCTCTTGAGTCACGGTTTATGGAAATTTACGCTACTTAAATTATACAAACATGAATTATTCTGTTAAGCCTTTTCCCTATGCCATGGGCCATCTTCAAACATGGACAACATGCATTTATGCATAATGAAAGTAGAATAATTTTGCAAAAAAACTAGCGACACTCAGGAGACTGTAACCATGGCAATAACAGACAGAAAAAAGCTGATTCACCCAGATATTAGATAAATGTAAACTGTATTGAAACATGACTTGACAATAATTATGTGAAGTTACTTACCTACTTGACTTGACTTATGGGAACTATTACAAAACTTTTAACTATCTACTATTAATCTATGGCCATGTGGTGACGGCAGAAAGAATACATTTCTCATCACCCCAACTTCTCCTGCGGGTGTCGCGAGAGTCGACTTAGGGTCTCCCCAAACTAGTCGACGCCGTTTCGGTAAATCGCGTACGGAAAAAGCTTTATGTCAACGCAATAAGAGTGAGTACATTGTAAATCGGCTCGGCTCACGCGAAACGACGTCTTTTGACGGGAAAACGGCGTTTTGCCGTAAAGCTGTTCGCATTCGTACGACCCTGTTTGCAGCCTACCGCACACGTTCACATTCGTAAATCTCCTAATAGTTACCGCCGTAGGGTGCCGGAAAGAGTTGAACGGGTCTGATTACGGCCGAATACCTACGATAAGGACCGGTCAGAGTTGGCGGAAGCCGTTCAGCGTCTTCGACGGCCGAACATAGCTGACGACGGCCAAACAAAGCCGATGACTTCCGAAGTAGCTACTGATGCGTTTGTATTAATTCATTTGAATTATTACCACATTAAAATCTGCAATAGATCTGACAACACGAAGTAATAATGTCGTAATCTTACACGTCTGTTCAATTTCAAACTCAGGTTATTACTAACAACCAGTCTCTAAAAATGAGATTTACAATTGCCGATCACCCGATCTCAGCGGCAGTACGCGTGCTGTCTGACGTCTCGACGGCAGGACGGAGCACGGGAGAGCCGACCGCCACTTTACAACTGTCGCGATAGCAAATCGCAGGCGATCGAGCGTTTCTACGGCCGCAAGGAGGGTGAGACTGCTTAACGCAGGTGTTCTACCGCGGACACGGTCGATCGGCTAATTGCGAATAGTGTGGTGTAAAACACTCGGCGAAAGCCGACTCCGCGTCGACTGGTTTGGTGAGACCCTAAGGGATTGAAGTGTCACTTATCATTATTTAATGAAAGATTGATGATGGGCAGCAGTTTCATCATAGTGGACACGTTACTGCGATCGCCAATCCGCTTGCCCAGGGTGGCGTTTATGGGCATTTACTTCCTAATGCGTCTATACGCATAATTAATAGGAGAGGCCTACGTCCAGAAGTAGACTATCATAGATTGTTGATGATGATGAACTAATATATTGTTACGGCATCGTAGCAAAAAGGCGCTGACTCAATAGTACTAGAGCCAACATGTAAACTTATCAAAAAAAGTGTATTGAGATGACAAATTCAGGGTCGCGTTTTATAAAGTTACAATTTACAATTTTGCTGTTTGCCTCTTATTCTTGCCAATATGTGCGTGCGTTAGAGAGGCAAACAGCGAAATTGTAAAATATAACTTTATATAACGTTACCCAGATGTCCCTTAACGATAAATGTTAATACCCCAGAGTATCTAACCTTTGTGATAAGTTTACGGTATGGTGGCTACCATCCTCTCTTAAATGTGAGTCAGCTTAGACCTCTCAGTTTTTGACAGTTATTCTATGGAACTGACATAATATCGCGATTCAGTTTAGGTCCTATACTGAATCCCATTAGTACATCGTGGTAGCCCCCTAGGGGGCTGTTGGGCTGTTGGGACGAACAGCTGTTCTACATTGGCAACATTGACGTGGATTAAACTGTCAGTAGGTAAAAAAATGATGGTAAATTAACTTGTCTGTTCTAGTGTACATCATCATCAGCCTATATTACTCCACTGCTGGACGTAGGCCTCTCCTATTAACTTTGCATATAGATGCATTAGGAGGTAAATGCCCATAATCGCCACGCTAGGCAAGCGGATTAGCGATCGCAGTAATGTATCCGCAGTATGTTACATACGCAAAGTTAGCTTTAACAAGTAATTAACCGTTGGTCAGAAGTCAATTCTTTGTTAATTTAGTTAATAATGATATAATGAAAACGTTCCTTTAAATTATTTTGAGGACTGCCATTAAATGCTTTCAATGATACAGCATCAAAAAATAAATACACGTGACTCTTATAGTGGATTTCATACATTGGACATTTGGCTAGAAATTTAAGAAATTCCGACTGTGTGTGTGTCAAGGTAGTATTAACTACGTATCGGCTATAAACACGAACAAAAGATACTTACTCGCCCGGCAGCGATAGCTGATAGCTAGACGACTTTTGAATACTATAATTTGTTTTGTAAAGTCCATTCATCCTTAGTTGTCTTATCTAGTAAAAAACTTTTTAACCTAAAAGTACACGTTTTCTGTTGTAAACTGTCATATTTGCCTATACCAAAATACCTGAGTCCGTATTTGTGCAGTCCGTCCGTAGTGTAGTAAATTTTTTAATTTTTAATAAAAGAAACAGCAGTTTACAAACGTGTACTTTTAGGTTAGAAAGATGTTTACTAGATAAGACAACTAAGTAAGGTTGAATGGACCGTATGGTGAGTAGTTGAGTACTAAAAATGAGTGTGAAGGGAGAGTATTTTTATAATAGTTTATGTCCACTACGCATTCAAAACATTTACGCACGAGGACACTTGTTAGAATGAAACTGACAGTCTGAATCAGTGTGGGTCTGTCAGACGGGATTACTCATATTACTCATAGTCACTCAGGCTAATTTTATTGCAAAGATTATAATGACTCAGTATTGTGAGTGTGTTGGCGGTGTGATTAGAAGATCTAATTTAGAACTCTAATAATTAAGCGATTTGTGTGAAGTATTATTTTTAATCGTTGTGTAAATTAAATATGTTTAATCATATTTTAAAGACAGACGGGTCTTAATCGCGTAAACTTACTTTTAAATATGTTGAAGTTTAATAACTTTCAAAGTATGAAAGTATGATTAACTTTCAGGAACATGTACGAGTATGAATTACGTCTGAAAACCTTAAAAAAGCTTTATTTTAAGTAAATATTTGATCCTTCTCCTGTTTCGATCCTTAGGACAAAATAGATACTCGTACATTACGATAAAAGTACAAAAAGAAAATTCACATAACCGATGCTTTAAATCGACACGCGTCACGAATTTCCTTTTCGCACGTGTATCGTACGACGTTTTTCAATACATGTGGCCCTCCGAAGATTTCGACCTGACATAAAATGAACCACTTTTCGCACTAGTTGTCTTAGTATTGGGATATTCAATTAGCATTAAGTCCCTCTCGCAATTTATGAGACTATTCTTTTCTTGTTATAAATCCTCTAAGAATTGTCACTTCCAAGCTTAGACAAATACCAATCAGAGAGGGGAAACTGGGGAACTAAGGTAGTCGCAAGTTCACACAAGAACAGGGATGTTTTGAATTTATCGTCGAGTACCAGGGCAGCAGAATACAGCAGCTGTGACACGTTACCGGCAAAGCAACAGGTGCAAGGTGAGTCTATGTGACTGCTGAAAAAAGAACTCCTGTGGGTTACTACTACCCTGGTGCTAAGTTTCAATCGCTGAAACATCTCTTCCGCATTGGAGTTGCGACCTTTTATTTTGTTTTCAATAGTATACATTGTGCATTTAAGGAGGTAAGCACGGTATTACTAACGAGAGATTTAGAAACCCGAGGTGGAGGGCTTTTAATGAATCGAGTTTGTATTCCGCTTACCGACCATGGTGCATACAATGTTTTTTTATCACACTTGCGGACAAAAAAATGAGTTTTAAAACGAAATATTATTAAATGACGTACTAACATTTATATACCGTGGGCTGTTTAAACCCGAAAGATTTTAACCACGCTTTTTTGATGTAAAAACAAACAAAAATATGAATAAAAGAGGGATGGATAGTCTATCTCGTGGCGACAAAATTGTCCCACTAATCCTTGGCTAAGCTTACAAGCCGTGCGGAAAAATACCATGAAATTTCAATCATGCACACGTGCGGAAATGTGTCACTTTCTGTGAATAAGTTTACCTTTAAAAAGAGCGCTTTCTGAGCATATGCATCAATATGCATTGTAAATAAATATTACCTACATCATCATCCCTATTGCCACACTATCAGGGTAAAGTTGGCAAATTGGAAGGGATGTTTTGAATTTGATGCTGAGTACCAGGGCCACATAAATCAGAAAGAGCATTCACGTTACGACCAGTGGGGGTAGGGAGGCAAACCTAGTTATAACTGTTGCATGTTGGTTTCAGACACGCTTCACACTTGCATTATTTTGTAGGGTTCTGTGGGCAAAATAGAAAAACAGAACGCCATTTTACATAATATAATATTATTGTACGCTTCTATACAATAGATTGTACTTAGATCTGTACGTAAATTCGGAATTACATACAGCATATGAGTCGATACTTTTTTGGAAATTTAGTTCTCTGAAAACTTTTCGAAGGGAGTTCAGAAGTTTTCAAGGAAAGCTCTATCCATATGAGTTGTACACGTTTTTAAATAGTCACTGTCATTATAATCGGCTCTGTATTTCAATATTTGAAACAACCACAGAACTATGAAACAACTGCCAAAAGAGCATGGCCGGATTGGTTCATCGTTCAGTCAAAAGCAAAATAACGTGACGTATTTATATACGTACTTATTACACAGAATTAAAGTGTACTGGGGCATATTTATATATGCCCCAGTACACTTTAATTCTGTGTAATAAGGACGTCGTAACATATTTATGTGAGGATTCTGTCGATGGGCATTATCCAAAAAAAACCTGAAAACCTTATTCTTTCAGATCGGGACGTGCTGGGCTCATTCGAATCAGAATCACGAGCGGATTCGATAAGAGGTAATAAAAAATAAAGACTCAAAAAAAATACATTACGTCACGGTTTTTGTATTAACACTACTAGCGTCACGTAACCAAACTCAAATTTTGTACGAAAAGTTGATCGAATCAGCTTGTGATCGATCGGTTTTTTTGTTTTGGAAAACGCCCATCGACAGAATCCTTATCGCATTAATTTTAGGGTACGTTGCACAGAAAATACTAAATAGCAAGTATGAAAACATATACTTTGCTATCTGAGAGTTTGCCTCTTAATAATAATGCGGGAACTTTAACTTTTCACGCTAGGCGAAGATAGGTATCCTAGGGGAAGATACGAGAATCTACGGTACCTAATATTTTTGCACTTGACTGTTTAAATAACACCCCCAAGCCACGTGGGTACAGCAACGCGGAAGGGATGTTTTGAATTTGAACCTGGCTACCAGGGCGACAGAAACGAGAAGGAGTTCCACCCGTTCCGACCTGTGGGGAGAGGGCCGTGAGGGTGGGTCACGAGATAGATATGCAGTTCGCAGTTCGGGCTAGGTACTGCCTGAGAGCTCTGAGAATACAGTCTGATTTGCCGTTCTGCTCATACTCGAGACTGACACAGGAGTGTAAGCAGGATAGCAATTCATTCAAACTGTTTGCCTTAAAACTCACTTACTGCACAGCTTCCCATTATTTTCTGAATATAATTGTATATCACAACATACATCTGTACTAGGGTGGATCGATTTTTTTATTTTCGGGTAATCATAAAATAATCTTTACGAATCGATACTATGCGGCTAGAGAAACAAAAAATGTTATGACCATTTTTGGATATTTTATCATTATGGACCCCATATAGAAGCCTGAAGATCGGCCTTATTTTTAAGGTTTTTTTAAGAAAACTCGGATGAGCAAGGATATTTTCTGTTTTAATTTTTTGAATAAACAAAATAAGATTGTTTTTCATAAATTAAAGGTTTATGTGAATTAATTATATGAAAATTGTTCGCAGTATCTCCAAAAAATAATTTTCAACTTTGAGGCTCTTGGGGCAGTACTTCCCGAATGATTATCGGAAAAAGATATATTGTTGAAAAAGTTACTTTTTAGACAGGTTATTCCTATACGCGCCCCTTTAAGAAAATCCTGAAAAAAAATTTTGGCCCATACATTGAACTATGAAAAAAAAAATTTTTTTTTCGGATTTTTGGAACCGCGCGCCAATAGAATGATAGTCGTAAAAAGTAACATTCTTTAACAATATACCTTTTTCTGATATTCATTTGGCAAGTACTGACCCAAGAGCCTCAAAGTTGAAAACCAGTTTTTGCCGATACTGGTTATAATTTTCATATAATTAAATTGTGCAAATTCTAAATTAACAACAAATAATGTTATTTTGTTTCTACATAAAAATAAAACCGAAAATATCCACGAACTACTGACTTTTCTTAAAAAAACCTTAAAAATAGAGTCGATTTTTGGGCCTATAAACGAAGTACAAAATAAAAGTAAATACAAAAATGATCGTAATATTTTTTGTTTCTCTAGCCACGAAGTATCGATCTATAAAGATTATTTTATGAATTTCCAAAAATAAAAAAATCGATCCACCCTAATCTGTACTCTGTTTGGTTAGGTATTTTAAAAAAGGTTAATAATCTTGCAGTATCTTTTTATTGAAAACTACGAGTAGAAAATAAGTTTTAGCAAATATACATCATATAACAAGGAAATGCAGTGATTTACATTGTTTTGATTCATTAAGTAGGTACCTAGTTTGGATTTTTAAATGCATTTTTCAATAAAAAGATACTGCAAGATTGTTTATATTTTTTTAAATACCTAACCAAACACAGTATACACATTTCCATTACAGACACATTTTTATTTTATTTTATTTATTTGGGGCATCAACAGCATTACATAATCTGAAATATACAAAACTGAGTGTACGGTAAACAAAGCCAATAAAAGATGTCCACAAAAATACAATCAACATGTAATAACAAGAGAGCGTTTGCATTTACACTAACATTAACCACATAAATATGTTTGAGTCATACCTACCTAAAGTTTTCATGTAAGTACGTGAGTGGTTTATTATGAAATTAATGTGATTATTAACTAACTCATCCGAGTTATAACATAAGTTATAGCGACGTTTGATTTTTCATATTTGTAAATAAATACGCCTCTACTATTTTTTGGTAACGTAATTTCTAACTGGCCTGCTACCGCGAATACCGAATTAATTTCGGGGATTTGTGTCTGTCACTCCAACGTAAGCGTCATTAGAGTGACAAAGAAAATCCCCGAAACTCGCGAACTTCCGTATTTGCGGTAGTAGGCCAGATTCTTAGTCCTCGGCTGCTATGAACTCAACCTGACACCTTGCAGTTCAGAACATTATCCATTCATAATGTCATTTTAAGGTTTCGTAGTAAACTAGGAACCCGTGTCATTTCGCCATGTCCGTCTGTGCGTCTGTCTGTCCGCACTAGAAATTTGCAATTTGGTACAGGTATCGATATTAGTCACGCAGATAAAGTGGTAGCTATATTCAAGAAAACTACTTTGAACATAATCGGCCCTGTGATAATTGGCCAACTACGGAACCCTACACTGAGCATGGGCCGACATGCTCTTGGCCGGTTTTTAGCTTTTTGGCCGCTATGAAGTCAGCGGCCTCAGCGCGCCTACCGCAAACTTCGAAATCCGCAAATTTCGAGGATTTGGCTCGTGTTACTCTAATGACACATTCGTTGGAGTGACAGCGACCAATCTTTGAAATTTACGAATATCGGAGTTCGTGGTAGCAGGCCAGGACTGACGGAGACTATCAACATGTGTCTACTACATTTGCCATGACATTATATGATGTCGATTATTATGGCAGTGTCAAGCATTGGGTCTCTACGATAAGTAATTATATTTTTTAGGAAGCAATAGTTCCTGTTATAACCACAGGGCAGCCCCAAAATACCTTTTTTTGCAGGGGAGAATGCTTTTGAGAATCCACCCGGCTTCGGGGTGGCCCATATGGGGATGGTATGCGGGACTCACAAAGGAGGGTACCACTAAAAACCCCTGCGGGGATGGTAGAATGCCAATACCCCCACTAACTTTACCGTTAGTGGGGGTATTGGCATTCTACCATCCCCCAAATACAGTCACACACACCCTCCAAGCCGAAGTTCCAACACGAGGGATGTTTTGAATTTGAAGCTGAATACCAGGGTAGCAGAAATCGATAGGAGGCTCGATCCGCCACGGGAGGGGAGGGTGCACCTATTATGCGAACGTAGGTTTAGTCTTTTTATAGGGTATGCAAATCGTTTCAGAGAACAGAGTTTAAAAAGTTGGATGTGGATAATTGTAAGTAGGTATTTTGTGTAAAATGAAAATTAAACATGTATATTGGGATTACTTACAGGGTTGGCCCCGTAACACTAGAAAAAAATTAAACTGTGTGTTATTATTGTTATGAAGATGTCAATAACTGTAAAATTGTCAAAGGATTTTAAAAATGGGACTCAAGGGTTTAATGTAGATGCTCTATGGGTTACATTGTTTGCTATAGTTGTAGGCTCCCCTGCTATTAGGCATTAATTACACAATATACACATCACAATAATCACGCTTAAATACGAAATAGCCAAATTAAGACAGGGTCAGTACATGAGCATTTCTTTTTATTTCGTTTTTTTTTTCATTTAGAATTTATGGAGAAATTTTGGCATATTTCTACTCAGAATCATGAACTCTTTCGATTCCAATGGGGAAAAATTAACCATCGATTTTTTCCTATTTGGTTACCATTTTCCATACACTGTGTATGGCGGTAACAAAGTAGGAAATCCGGTAAAGGTATGGAAATTTTGAGACATTTTTTTTCTATGTGGGATCGAAAGAGCTGTTTATTCTGAGTAGAAATAATCCAAAATATACCCATTAATACAAAATTATGTTATGAAAATGGACATTAGGATTGCTTAGATCAAAATCTTTTCATTGTCTTGTTTCTGACTTCTGACAAACAAATTACCAAAAATCTAGGTCCATTCTAACAATATGAACACACTGCTAATTTGGTAAAGAGAAGTCAGAAATAAGACGGTGATGAATTTTTCATCACACTTGCTGTCTAAGCGCGCCATTGCTTGCATGCATAGCGGGAGTAATAGAAAAATGAAATTCCCTAAGGAGTAATAGAAACGTCAGTACGTCATTTAATCATATTTTGTTTTAAAAAATATTTTTTTGTCGGCAAGTGTAATAAAAAACATTGTATGCATCACGGTCGGTAAGCGGAATACTAACCCGAGTCATTAAAGCCCTCCGCTTACGCTTACGGCGTCGGGCTTCTAACACTCTCGTTAGTGATTCCGTACTTACCTCCCTTGATGCACAATGTACTATTGTCTGTTCCAACTCATGGTCAAAATCCTTACCGTAGCCTGTTATGACTTATACTTAGGTACTTTACACTCAACCTTGTCAAAATAAGAAGTAATTTCTTACAATTTGACTTATAGCGTCACCTTGATATGGCTCCTGCCCTCAGGAGCCATATGCCATGGAGCCATGCCTAGGTCCCTACCTAGGCATCCAATTACTTGACCGTACATGTATACAAAGCACCATAAGAAAGGCGTTAAAAGGGTTAAAGCGGGTAAAGTTATCGCTAAGGTCACTGTGTCTCAACGCGGAAGGGATGTTTAATATTTGAACCCGAGTACCAGGGCATCATAAACGTTCAGAATCTCCAGTAGGCGGAGCCAGCCTAGGCACAACAGACGCACTAGGTAAAGGTCACAGAGGTCATAGTGTACGCGGAAGTTGTTTAATATTTGAAACTGGGTACTAGGGCCGCAGGAATCGATGGTGGTGTGATGCGAAACCGTACAAGGGAGATTCTAACCCCCTTATTCATAAAAGTCTCCTAACTTAACAAGGCGTTAAGTATTATTTGCCCATTTCGGACTTATGGACACATTAGGAGACGTTTACGAATAAGGGGGCTTATCCACAGATGTCATACTCGTATATACCACGCAAAATTCAAGCAAACGTATCTACTTAGCTTGTCAAATGAACTCAGTGAAATCCACTGAGTTGTCCGTCTTTAATCGCAGCTTGCAGCTTTCGGGCGTCAATTTTTGTAAGTCGAAGTATACTTAAACATTAATAATGCCTCTTTAAGTAATATTAATTGCAACAACACAAAAAAATATGAATACTCAAGGGCCTGAGACATATTTAAAATCATGGGCAAGTAACAACTTCAGTACAAAATCTGACACGCTCGGCCGCCATACTAAATGAATGAACTTGTTTCTTCTATCCAAATCTAATTCTGTGGGCTTGTCTATGATAATTGATAAAACAACCGTTTTTACGATTTTATGCCCAAAGACTTCACTGTCCGTAGGTATGTATCGTATGTAGGTATTCCACCGGGCACTTATACCATTCATCAGTAGAAAACAAAACAATTAATTTATAGCAAATATGGCTGACTTTGACATTTGACGTCTTTGACACATCGTGAAACACGTTTACAGGTATGTTTTTACGTTAATGCTTATGAATATCAATAATTTTATCTAAAAATGTACGTGAAGGTTTATGCCGCGGCCACGACATTGGTCTTAGGCGACCGGCTTAGCGGAAAACCATACATGCGAGAGGGAGTATGCATATCGGCATCCCGCTCCAACTCGTGGATTCGCTCGTCGCATGTCGCCACGACATTGGTCTACAGCCCGGCCACGACATTAGTCTAAGGCGACCAGCGGCGAGCGAATCCATGAGTTGGAGCGGGATGCCGATATGCGTACGAGAGGGAGCACCATACGTTTTCCGCTAAGCCGGTCGCCTTAGACCAATGTCATGGCCAGGACATTAAGGTTTTAAGTTGATGATAAAACCAAGATTGTGTCCTTAAAGTTTTTACTTACCGACGGACATGGCGAAACTATAAGTTTTTAACTGACTACAGAACCCTAAAAAGACACCCCAAGTAGTTTTATTATCAATCAAGACTGGAAACAAGCCCTGAGTCAGACATTCCTCGCAGCTCAGGCGTGACAAATCGCGAGCGACTACATGATTCCATACACAACATTCATCAGACACATTTATAATATTCAAATGAGATTAGAATATACACATTCCTTGTAATAAATGTTGGATAAAAATAGGAGTAGTCAAAGAAAAATGTTTACCGTGTTTTTATTGATTTCCGTTAAAATGGACAGGTTACTTAGGACATTAATAGAAGTTGCCTAGTATATCGACTTTTGTTAATTTCGTAAAACTTTTTTTTTGTTTTCATACATACTAATTGTAATGGCAAATGTGAGAGAACCTTAAGAATAAGATCTCAGGCGACTGACGGCTGCTGACGGCACATGTCAAAATAAGTTTCATTAGGATGTAAGTAATAAAGGTTGCAATACACTTGTTCAGTCATTAGGTAAAGTTATTTTTTTAATAACTCAATAACAGAGAGAGTTAAGACACAAGTTTCTTACAGAAATTGATATTTTTGACCTAAAGAAGCTTCTCTTTAATTTAACGGAAATCAATAAAAACACGGTGTAGTAATTACCAACAATGATATTAGTATACAGTGTGTTACCATGACTCGGGCTTTTACGGAAATGGGTAATAAATAATAATAGTCATTACTAGCAATCGTTTTGAAGTATTAACATTTGACAAATGATGAAATTGACCGTACAATTAATTTTATTTCCTCCGAACGATCAACGTATCAAACGCGTACCTTGCTTAGTTGTCAAATATTAATACTTCAAAACGATTGCTAGTAAAGTAATGAGTATTATTAGCGGAAGAACAGCGCTGGCCTAGCCAGCTACATGCTGAGTTGTGACCCTTTTGTGGCAAGCTGTTGTTGTGTACTTATTTGTAAATGTGTATATGTCCATCGTGCTTGTCATAAATAAATGTTATTTCATTATTTCAAATGCTGCGAGTGGCTGCGGACTGCCATTGCCAGGCGCTAATTAACGATTCATTTTGAAGTACATTGCTTTACAATGAACTTTTCTTAGAAAATTAATTACGTTTAAAATAAGATTTTTTACTCATACTATTTTTATTTTTTATTTTTATTTTGCTTTATTATTATTTTTTTGTTATTATTATTATTATTTTATTATGCTCACGGCTTGGCAAGAAATCTGCATCTGAATCCTCAGTTTCAATAAAATCCTGCATTATGTTAACACACTGTATGAAATATTTGACATTTGCATCGCACTACCATTACCCTTAAATAATAGCGGTTTTTATTTTAACGTACACTAAAAATAATTAAAAACTATCCCAACTTTGATTAATTCTAAACTCGCCACGTCTCAAATTATCTCGACTCACTCAAAAAATCTGCATCGAATCTAAAACGTCGTAACTCCAAACAACTTTCATATAAACAAGTCATTTCAGATACGATAGGAATGTGATCGAGATCGCGTGACGTCAGAATCGGCCCCGAGCGACATTTGTCATCGCACGGTTCGCCGGATACTATTATGTCTATCGTTCAAACCTACGCATGTTCAAATGTCCCGGGCGATTCCAAATTTATTATATCTGTTCGATTTGGTATTCTTAGTGTAATTGGTTTCAGCGAATTAAGAATATTCTTCGGCACTCTTTGTTTCGTTATGTAAAAAATAGACAAATTATATAAAGGGCGTTTACAATGCATATGCTCAGAAAGTGCTCTTTTTAATGGTACATTAGTATAAAGCACAGAAAGTGTTTTATCCGCACGTGTGCGGGAACGAATTTTCATAGTAATTTTCTGCACGGTCTGGTTGGTACTGCCGAGATTAATGCATTGTAAAATGATACACAAGTTAAAATATAGGCTTTCCACACTATCATCATCATATCATAAATAACTATTTTGCGAAAATAAATACATATGCGCTAATAAAATTAAGCGATCAAGAGGTTCAACAACGTGGCTATACGAGTACAATACAATTTTCTATGGACCATCAACAGTGCCAGCTCAATTTTTTTATATTTAGCCCCTTTTTCTACTTACAAACTGCTTGGAAAAAGTATGTAATGTATGTATATTAAATTAATAATAAGGCACATGATTATATTATACTCCAATGATATAATTGATAACCATATTATAACTCCTCCACATGGCACATACTGAGTGGCAATGTTTTTGGTGTGTTTATAATTAATTGAATTTCTTTGTAAGTGTACCTTTTTAATCGCCAAATAAATAATATTTTATTCTATTCTTTAAAATAGTTACTTAACCATTTATTGAACCTCTACATACAGTATCATAAAATCAAAGAAACTTTATTACTATACACAAGGAATACAATAGAAGATAAAATTATAAACAATACAGATAATGGTGCTGTGCCGTCAATGTATAGCTTCAAATGGACTTTGCTCAGCATTATTATGCTCTGGCATACCTAAACACCGAGGTGCCCAGGGCCGAAGAAAGAAAGCACAGTGAATGTCAGATCAGGTCGGTATTTTACAGACTGAATAGGCCCGGAACATTCCGCGTCCCAAGAGATGAGACATTACGACTACGATGCAAGAATTTTACAAATGACATTTAAAACTGCCTGTTACACTCACTAGAGGGTGTTGAAAATAGCCAGCTGACGAAGACTGCAGGTGCCAACTTAGGGGTTTAACCCTAAATTTAGGGGGTAAATGAGGACCGTGGGCTTTTTAGGGGTTTAATTTGTTTAGGGGCGTTTTGCATACCATGTTTGTTCTTAGAGAAAAATGTTTACGAAAATCAGAAAAGTTTGTTACTGAAAATAAGCACGGCGTCTTTGAAGTCAACAGTGGCAGTGACAAGGACAGATAATTATTAAGGAATCAAAGAGGTTTGTGGGGAGGGCCTACACGGTAGGCCCTCACCACAGACCTCTTTGATTCCTTAATAATTACTTTTTAAGGGGTTTTTGAAAACAAATATCTTAGTTTTAGGGAAGTTTAGCTTGATCTTTTTTCTAGCCGTGTCTCTAAAGGCTTGACTAGAAGGTTCCCTGAATATCTTTCCTAAACCTTTTGCTTAAACTTCTCCTAATATAGTACACATTACGACACGAGTGCGAAAAACATGAAATTCGAAACGAGTGGCGATGTTTTAAAACACGACCGATGGGGAGTGTTTTAAATCGACACGAATTACGAATTTCGTTTTTGCACGTGTCTCGTACGACGCTTTTTAGTACAGATAGCCCTCCGAAGTTTTGGACCTGTCATAAAATGACCCACTTCTTGCACTAGAGCCTAAAAAGTACACCATCTGTACTAAAAATTAAATATTAAAATTCTCACGTAATTCAGTTTCAATAAAAGCCGAGGTTATAAACTGCGTTGTCTCTACGAATTAGTCAGAATTAAAATAAATTCGGAATGGAATGCCAGCGGATGAATCCGGAGTTTGTGTTGTGGTATGTGGAATTTATGGTTTGTTGATAACTATTAGGTAATCATTCGAAAATAACAAGTGTGTAATGTGACAAAAAAAAACTTTTTGTAAATTTTTGGGTAAGGGCAGCTCATTTTCAAAATCACACAACATTTACCAAGAAAATAATTGCTTTATAGAGTGAATGATTAATTAATCTATGAGAAGAAACCTGTTGCTGATTTATTTTGCGTTTGTTGCGCTCTGACGAAGCCTGTGTTGCAGATATGTTTCCGATGTTTAATGGGTAATAAATTATTAATCTATTGTCTGAGTCTCTGCACTTAAACTATGAATATAACTATGGATTTATCCTAGATTGTCTTATACACTGTTGTGTCAACAGTACTTTCGCATCTCATTCCAATCGCGGTTTGATAATAGAGCCCAATGATATAATTTGGAAGCAGTTTTATCATAAATCATTATTTATTGTGTACTGTCGCTATTAAATATTTTATATCAAAGCGGCCGTGACGCTCAATAATATCTGGACATGCATCCCAGTGTCAATATTTTATAGGCAAAAAAACTGTACATTTTGATCAAATGATCACGTCTTAGACATTAATAAAAATTGGTAGGTCAATGCTCAGTAAGATCCGCCACATTTTGATCTTTTTTGTTACCAATGATTCATAGGAATCTGGTAACGAAACAGGAACATTTCATTCAAACATTTTGGGAAATGTATTGGATCTTGCTCAGCACCATTGACTCTACCAGACTACCAATTTTTATCAATATTGGAGACATGATACGAATGTACAAACTTTTTGTTACATGCTCATTAGCAGCCTTACCCCTCCGATATATCTGATGGCGACTGTACTTCGATAGATGTGCCTCCCGGTCTCGGAACCCATACCTATTGTATACCCAACCTATGTTGTTCCTACAACGCGAATACTTTTATAAGTTCATGATACCCTGGTACTCGGTTTCGAATAGAGTTCGATCTGTGACCCCGTGACCTTTGCAAAGTGTTCAAAACAATCTGCACACTGCTCTTTATACTGGGTGTAATAGTGAAGCAGCCAAACGATTATTTTATATAGTCGAGGAAATTGGATGTCGCTTTGCAGTTCAAGTTCATTTTGTTGTGTTGATTACTACAAGATTTTTTTCTTAATATTAAATATTTTTCACTTAATTATGTTTTAGGCACTGGTCTCACCGCGAGCCCCAGCTATCAGCTATCACCGCCGGGCGAGTATCGCCGTGTCTCTTTTATTTACACGGGAGTGCGTATCTTTTGTTCGTGTTTATAGCCGATAGTTCATAGCTTAGTAGCTCGCGGTGAGACCAGTGCCTTAATAACATGTTTTAGAAAAGATAACTTTTTGTATTAATAGGAAAACAGACAAAATTAAATTAGATTTCACTAAATTGTTTATTTTACCACATTTTTTTTTCAAGTACAATTCAACTATGAACGTAACAGATCGAATCGAACAAACTTAATTAAAACACAACACAATATTAGACCCTGGGGAATAGATTTTTAGAAAGAAAGAAAGAAAGAAAAATAATTTATTCAGTGCGCTTAAAATACAAACATAGGTACAAACTATAACATATCATTAATTTTAAAGCGTCACTGAAAAGGTTTTCACTCAGCTTTATGTCAAGATACTTGTTAGGTACCTTGACGCTGGTCTTCAGTGAAAACCATTTCATAGGGCGTCAGTGCGTAAACTTAATTAAAATCTAACATTGAGATCACAATGGAAATAAAAGTTATGGTACAATTAAAATGAAGCTAAACAGTTACATACAACGGAAATAAAAGTGATGGTACAATTAGAATGAAGCTAAAAAGTTACATACTGTGATGTTATAGGACATAGGTCATACGGTACAGAAGAATGAAATTATAGGCGATCAAAAATATACATAACTAGTAATAAGTACATATTTATCTGTCCAGTCTTTGATTAGATTTTTGCAAATATAAAATGTGTTTTTTGTATTTTACTTTAAAGGTATAAACAGATTGTGAATTTCTTATGGGCGGTGGTATGTTGTTCCAGCATTTCGTGGCGGAATATTTAAAACTGCCACGAAATGCTGTTGTTTTGTGACGAGGACAGATAAGAAGAGTAGCTTCTCTAACATGCCGCTGTGAAAATTTCAGTTTTTTACACCGTTACTTATTCCAAGCACTCTGTATAGTCTGTATAAATCGCATTGCTATTATGCTACAATCCAATCAACCCCTGTAGGGGTGCGTGAACCTCTTACAATTTCTGTTGCCCTGGTACTGAACGTCAAATCCCTTCCGCGTTGGGGTTGAAAACCTCACACCTAGAGCGGTTTTAAAAAACGGCAAATGTGTGCGGAGCGGCCAGTGTCCTATTTCACCATAATTACAAGTGTAAAAATTGTAAAATATCACTGTTACTGACGTCACAGGCCTCTGTAGGCTACGGCTACCGCTTACTATCGGACGGTCCATATGCTTGTTTGCCACCAACATAAAATTATTACTGATAACGTTATTAAATCGTTAATAAACTACTTTTTGTTTTCCGAAACCCCGTGACAATTGTCGCAAGGTTTAGTACTCGTACAATTCTCATTCAATCTTGACATGTGGTTCGGCTTATGTCGGAATATCGCTACAATTGTCATACTTTTTGTGACAATTGTAATTTTGCTTGGCAAATAAGTAGTTAATTGCTGCTGATTTATTAAAGTTCCTCCACTACATTTTATGTTGGTGGCAAACAAGCGCACGGCTCTTCCGATGGTAAACGGTAACTATAGCCTATAGACGCCCCAGATTGGAGAAACAGTAAATTTACAATTGTAGGACTTATCAATGTGGTGAAATTGGGGCCTGGATGGTCACAAATATCCGAGTCACCTACATGCTTAGCCAAGTTGCCAATCTCTAACGCTTAGTAGCGTACCGTAGTTTTCTCTCTCTGTCACTCTTTCATATTAGTGCGACAGAGACAGTTAGCTGCCTTTTGTTTACGATTGACGATTAAGCGTTAGCGATATTGGCAACTTATCTAAGCACACAGACCTCTATTGCTATGGAGTTAGAGTGCATGTTCAGATATTTTTTAGCACCTTGGAGCTCCGATATATCTGATTGCGACAATTTTTCACTTTATTCGGAATAATACATTACGACACAAGTGTGAAAAACATGAAATTCGAAACGAGTGGCGATGTTTTAAAACACGACCTATAAGGGAGTATTTTAAATCGACACGAGTTACGAATGTCACTGTACATAAGTTTCTTCTAACTTCTAACTCCTAAAAAGAGCACTCTCTGAGCATAAACGTGCGTTTAATTTAAACCAAAAGAGCATTCGTTGTTCTAGCGCCCGTTCTACGAAATCAACCAATCACGTTTTGTGTACCGATCGAATTTCGTAGAGTGGGAGGTTAGAACAGCGAATGCTCTTTTAGTTTGAACGCACCTTAATGCACTGTAAAAAATATATTCACAATTTTGTACCTACTCTAATTGAATGGGTTAAGGTGAAGAAATGTACTACACATTTTCAGCAAATTTTCAGCACTTTCAGCGATACATCGCTCAGCAAACGCGGAAGTTGTTTAATATTTGAAACGGAGCACCAGGGCAGCAGGAACTAGAAGAATTCGCGTCGGAGCTGAGTGGTTAGGGAGGCACAGTATACATCCCACCAAGCAATAGATCTGCAATACAAATATTTTCTCCTCTACTGATCAGAAAGTACAATTTTCGTACGTAGTTAGGCGGCCCTTGGTTAACAATCTCCTGTTGCGTATCCTGCTTTGAAATCCTGTCTATGATCAGGTTTCTATTTTATTTAACCATGACCGAAGTTTACTTTAAACTTAAAATCCTTCGCTTGGTCGGCTTTCAATATTAGCACGCGCGCCAAACAACGACCGCAGCCTTCATAACAAATGAATAACTATTGCTCAAGCAGCCTAAAAATGAGCAGCTAAAAAGCAATAAAGGCATTGATAAAAATTTATTCTGGCCTATCCCACAAAACTTTACAAGCGTACAATTATACAAAATTGTAAAAAATACCACACAAAAACTTGTCAATTTTGTACAATTGTATGTTTTTAAAGTTTTGTGGTATTAGCCAGGTTTAATTTGACGTATCTACGTAATGCCAACATTTCATTGCAAGTTTGAGAAAAAGATTATTAAGTTGTTTTTTTAATGTTACAGATTCGTTTCGTTCTTTAAATTACTTGAAATTACAATTATATTGTTGATTGATTGATTTCTTTATTGGTAAAATTCATTGTTCTACAGGTCATCATTACATTAGGTAGATATATTATAATTTCAATTTATAATAATAAGAAGTAAATAACTAATACTAATTACACATCGCAATAAATCCATACATATACAATTGAGAATTATGAAATAAATTAATTGATTAAAGAAAACATTAAAAGCAACTACATACAGTTATGAACTCCACGAAGAAACTCATCCACGCTGTAACATGCTAGTACGATTAGCATTGATTTAAGTATCCTAGTAAACTCATGGTCACTTTTCGCTGACTTTATATCAGGCGGAATCGAGTTGTAAATCTTAGCCCCAATGACACTAAGTGAATTTCTGAGCTTAGCGAGTCGTTTTACGGGCGCAATCAGCATTGGCTTTCTGCGGTTATTTTCAGCACGGCTACAATTGGTCATATACTTAGTCAGGTTGGACCTCACATGTTGGCATGCTGACATTATATAAACGGAAGGCAGTGTTAGTACGTTATTACTCGTAAATAGTTCCTTAGCCGGGTGATCATGGGGTTTCCTTGATATTATCCGCAGTGCCCGTTTTTGTATCTTGAATACTTTATCTTGATTAGCAGCCAATCCCCAAAGGTCGTCAATTGTGAAATTGACTTACAACTTTTTATGTCATTGCAAGTTTGAGAAAAGTTCTCACTCTATTGGCTGAGTATATCTACGCAACCTGCTAAGTTTGGTTTCCCAGCATCTACAGTAATGTACTACATATTTAGTAATAATGATTTGAGCACAGAGAATTTAAGTACCGTCAGTATTTTTATTTTCAAAACTTTCCTAACCCATATACTCCTAGTACCCCATTTGAAATATTAAACAATCTGTCCGCGAGCCTTGACCCTCCCCCCTGCCACCTGTGGCTCGCGCCCCGCCCCTCGACACCCTCTTGCAGTTCTGTTTACACTCCTCGTTACTCATGCCCGCCTGGTAGCTGGGGTCGCAGTGCGGAGAGATTTTTCCGCGAAAAGCGGTTTTTTAGCTTTTTTTTATTTAGGAAATCGTTTTTTTTTTTCAATTTCATCTGAAGTTTGCAAAAGAAAATAGGTTTTTAATTTTTTTAGCTCTTCAGCTGACAACCCCTGTTTTTCTGTAAACAGATTATTTTTAAATCTAATTAAAATTAAAACTTGGTTGCCTAATTTAGCTATTTAAACAAAACCCTTGTCCCCACATAACCGCAAACATTTCATATTAAAAATATACAAAAAAGCTTATGACAGATTTTACGTTTATTGAATTATATACCCTATTGCTAATATTTAGAGACTGCTATGCATATGTTGCCAGAAAAACCGGTGCGGCTTTAAAAAATACGCTCATTTCCTCTGCGTGGGCTTTGTATACAGTGTTACTCCTATGCGGTTTGTTTTATTCAGTCATAATATTTTCGAACAACCTTTTATGTAATAGGCACATCTCACTTTATAGATTATAGTTTGCGAAAACCTCTAAAACTGAATACCTCGGGCTACTGGATATGCAGACTCTGGATGCATTCCACGTAGTCTACTTTGTCGGGAACGTGACGGCTATGACAGCTACCTTAGATATATATATGGAAAGTGCGAGAATTCTCTGTAAACACAAACACCCAGTTATAAAATTAAGATATACCAAAATTTACTTTCTTAGATGTACGCGAAGATCGGCGCGGCGTCACGTACCCGGCATTCTCGTGGAATGCACCTCTGGCAGAGGAAATTCAACAATTTCAATTCAAGATACGAGTAGAAAGTTTGGAAAATGAAGACACCTGAGATATATGGACGTGCCTAGCTGCCAGATGCCTACTGTCTAATCTCTAACTCTTAGTAAGTTCACGGGAAAACCACACAGCTGGCTTTAAAAACTTTTATCTTTCCGTAAACACTTCAATAAAACCGAAAAACGTCACGCCTATACAACACAAACTTGCGTCACGTCACAAACTGTAGTCGTACCATTTTGCAAGTATCGGTAACGTTAAGTTTTTCTCGATACGTAATGCAGAGGCTCTACCGCGAACCACGAACGAAGTGTTGCCTCTCTGTCACACTTACTCAAATTCACAAGTGCGAAGGAGAGGGAACACTTCTTTCGTGGTTCGCGGTAGGGCCTCTACTTAACGTATCGAGAAAAACTTAAAACGGTAGTAGGCCAGATCATAGAGTATATTGAATAGTAGTGTATAGAGTTATCAGTCAAGGTTTTTGCTTGCAGCGCCATCTATTGATGATTCCCGGCAACTTTTCTCATTATATACATATATATATATATATATATACACATATATATGTATAGGTATATATATAGCTTTGTAGATTGGTAACCTTTGAAATAATGGACAAACAAAACCAGATCACATCAAGTGTGAACTTGCCACGCATTTCTCATTTGGAATCAGCTGAAGAAGTTCACACATTATGTGACCTAGTTCTGTTCGCCCGAACTAGGATCGAGAAACAATAAAACAAAAAAAATATGTCACTTTCAAGTTTTATTTTTACACTAGCCTTATCCATAAAGTTTTTAGGTACTAACTTATTAAGCATCTGTATATTATTTGCTATCAGTTTGATTGAAGTTGAATTAAAAAAACAGTAGCCGCATTGCACAGTTTTCTAATGTCGGCGAACGGAGCTCGTGGGACATTTCCATCTTGAAACGGTTTTTGCGAATGGCTTCCAATTTGCATATATATGCGTTTTGAGTAACGTTAAAATGCTCACGCATTTTACCACAATTAGGCAAACAACACATTTAACCGCATCGCACCATTTTTACAAAAATCCAATCCATGTACAGTACATACATGGAAAAGCACAATTATAGGAGTCCAGAACAAGCACAGTCGTTGTATGAAATCACTAAAATAATATCGTTTCGATGCACTTCCAGTTCAAGCATCGAAGACAACCAAAGCGAAAATTTAATTATGGCCGACCTTGCAAAAACATTCCGTTCATTCAATATATTTTTTAAATGCATCTAAAATATTTGTAGCTAAAGAATTCAAATTGGACAAAAGTAAAAATACAAGTATAGCTAAATTAATATTACATTTCTCTATGTATGAAACAAAAATATTTTGAGAGCCAGGTAATGAAAAAAAACTAATACTTTGTCATTTCTTTCGTTTTGTTAACTGCGCGTAACGGAAAAGAAAATAGTGGCTGTACAGATAACACAAGATCTTGAAATTGATATCAACGCCCTCTAACGTTAATTTCCGGAAGCATATCCGATGACGTCATGAGTACATCAAATTCACTACTTCAACTAAGTGAAAACACCGTGGGCCAGATGCCCTGGCCTACTACCGCGAAAATCGAAATTCGTAAATTTCGAGGATTTTTCTCTGTCACTACGAAAGCGTCCTTAGAGTGGTGTCAAACGAAGGCGTCCTTAGAGTGAGAGAGACAAATCCTCGAACGTTACGAATTTCGTTGTTCGCGGTAGCCCTACCGCAGGCCATATGCATTCTATCCCGCTCGCACTGATATGTTGGAGCGAGAGCGATATAATGCATTACGTATCGAGTAGAAACCTTACGTATCCTTTACTTTTCAACTCACGATACGGCTACTGAGGCCCTATCCACGAACGAAGTGTTGCCTCTCTGTTACGCCAACATACGAATTCACGAGTACGAGAGAGATGCAACACTTCATTTGTGGTTCGCAATAGGGCCTCTGTGTGCTTACAATGAGCTGCCGTCGAGTTATTAACGCAGACGTACTTTCATCATCCCTCTCGTACTCGAGGGGTTTGAGATTAGTGGAAGCGAGTTGGATAGAAACTCTGCGTTACTAACGCGGGAGCTGCTCATGGTATAAAAAAAAGGTAATTTCATTTCACCAGAGTTGAGGTGAATGATTACACACACATCCAAATGAAGTACTAATCGCAAAAATTGTAGTGAATGAATGAATGACTTGCGTCGAAATATTGAAGCAAATCCCTTGAACAAATTTTTTGGTCAATCTTACAGTTGCAATTGGGTTTGCTGCCAGTACGAAAAAAGGACACTAATTTCAAATTCCCCGTGTGTTGACATGACATGTTGATGTGTGCGTGACCTCAACTCTCGTGGAACCTGCGACCATATATAACATGGACGTCTAACGCCAGCTCAAAAATGCCCCCTAAAGCAATTTTTGTTCAATTGTGCCAAGATGGGCAGGACATAGCGCTTTTCTTAACACCGCGCATGTTTCGGGGCAACACCTTTGACAAATGTAAATAGAATATAGCCAATCAAAACTTTGGTGGACCAATTACAACTATTTTTAAATGGCGGTTTAATTTTTTATAGGTTGATATTGACATTCATTATCGAGATGCATTAAAGAGTGGGTGACACTTGTCAGCTAAAATTCAGGACCGTTTTTGAAAGGCAATTTAATATGGCGTGTGGCTTCCATGTTTTATTTGTTCGTAGCGTGGAACTATCTATACGGCTACTGTCGCTACTGAACAAATCTTCCTTACACATTACACAACCGCATCGTAAAATGACGATCGTGTTACAAGTTTGACGTCGTGATAGTAAACTATAGTAGAGGCATCGTAAGAAGTCGTTTTTGACAGCTCACAATAGTGTTGTGAAACGCTCGATTTTACCGTCGTAAAATTTTCAGTCAAGTGCGAAAGGGCGTTAGATCTGGTACTTACCATAAAAAAAAATAATTAAAAAATTGTTAGGTAATCCGAACTAAAAAAGTGTATGGTAATCTTACTTAGAATCATTAGCAGGCAGCGAAACTTTGGGGCCGGTGACGTCATAATGACGTAAAGTCGCATTTAGGTAGGATGTTTTATAGGACGGATAGGACGTGACGTGACCTATAGAGGAAATTCATAGCATCCACAACCTCTGTTAGCGAGAGATAGTAACTATATCCAATCAGAAGCATTAAAAATCAAGGTCAACAATTAATAGCAGAAGGTAATCGGTGTCCAAATGTAATGCCAGGTCAAATAGTATCGGAGTCTGATATACAATATACGTAGGTAGTTTCACTTGGTAGTAATGTCAATACAGAACTGGCAGTGGTTGAGACCATGAGCTTGGACGCGAGTTTGCCAGCCTGCAGCGATCCACTCCCAACCCTCGTTGGTAAACTTGCATGCTAGCTCAGAGTGCAATGTAGGTATGCCAAATAGAGAAATGCCGTATATGCAGTATATAAAGTCACTAAAACCATTTATTAAAATCAGAGCACATCTAGGTGATAACGTAGTGGTACATAAATTATTATTCTACGAAAAATAAAATTATACGTGATTTTATAACAATTTTGACATTTATCTGGTTGTTATGTAAGTTCAACACAGTCTGTAAAGCCGCGTATCCACCGGGCACACGGGCTCGCGAGGACCTGTCGAAACCAAACTTTTAGAAAATATGTGCGTACCTACTATTATAGCAATTATTCGTACCTCCATAAAAAAAGGTTTACTTATTTATTTCGATTGACGTATCGGTAAATTGCAGCAACAGTAGTAACATCACTATTCCGTACAGGCAACAATGAAGTTTGACATTTCCTCCATTATACTAACTGTCAACATTTACAGAACTTCATGTGCAAACAAACGTCAAAAACGACTTCTTGCGATGCCTCTACTTTATAAAGAAAGGTTTATACTTGGTTTTATGGGATGGCGTATACACCGTGTTTTTTTAAATTCCGTTATATTTAACAGGCTGCCTGGCACGTTAATTGGAGCTACCTGCTATGCTATTCTCTTATTCACACAATCGACGCTGCGTTCGCCAACGAGCTCGACGTCGAGACAGCCTTGTCTAAAATCCTAGCTGTTTTATTTGACATTAGGAATCGAGGCTATGAGCGAGGTTGTGGGCGAGTATGTCGCTGTTTTTCGTTAGAGAATACGAAGTTCGTACATTAAACGTCAAACTCTCGACGCAATGTAGTTCCAGCTCACGCCGCATTCGTCGCCGAGCGCTAGTGTCGTTTAAAGTACATTAGTGAATACGATTTTTAGGCTCGACGCTGCCGCAGCGCTGACACAGCGCTGACAGCCAGGCGGTTTCCTTAGTGAAAAACACTGCTGGTATATTGATTTTAGTCGAATTCGAAAAAAAACATTTTTTTTATTTGTTTTCTTACATAATAAATGAAATGGTAAGTGTGAGAGAACCTTAAGAATAAGATCTCAGGTGACTGACGACACAATGTCAAAATAAGTTTCATTAGGATGTAACAAAGGTTGTAATACACTTGTTCAGTCATTAAACTTATTTGTTTAATAACTCAATAACAGTAAGAGTTAAGATACTAGTTTTTTAGACGAATTGATTATTTATGACCTAAAAAAGCTTCCCTATAATTTAACTGAAATCAATAAAAACACGGTGTAGAATCAAGGCCAGCAAAATGTATAGCCTAGTTGCCAATAGCTAACGCTCAATAGCGAATCGTAGTTTTCACCCTTTCACTCTTTATTAACGATGCGACAAAGACGGAGCATTTCGTTCGCGACTAAACGATCGGCATCTTGGCTAAGCACCCTGATTATGTTTTATCATGGGTTTTAAAAAACAAACTACAGTAGCGGCATCGTAAGAAGTCGTTTTTGACAGCTCACAATAGTGTTGTGAAACGCTCGATTTTACCGTCGTAAAATTTTCAGTCAAGTGCGAAAGGGCATTAGATCTGGTACTTGCCATTGAAAAAGTTTAATTAAAAAAGTGTTAGGTAATCCGGATTAAAAAAGTGTTTGGTAATCTTACTTAGAATCATTAGCAGGCAGCGAAACTTTGGAGCCGGTGACGTCATAATGACGTAAAGTCGCATTTAGGTAAGATGTTTTATAGGACGGATAGGACGTGACCTCTATAAGCAAAATTCATAGCAAACCACTCCCAACCCACGTTGGCAAACTTGCGTGCTGCTAGCTCAGAGTGCAATGTAGATAAATGCCAAATAGAGAAATGCCGTAAATACAGTATATAAACTCACTAAAACCATTTATTAAAATCAGAGCACATCTAGGTGATAAATAACGTAGTGGTATATAAATTATTATTCTACGAAAAATAAAATTATACGTGATTTTATAATTGAATTTGTAATTATTATGTGCTTACTATTATTTTAACATAATTTTAATTTTTTATTTATTTTTATGATGTAACTAGTAAGTGATTTGGTGTTAATACTAGCTTATGTGAATAAATACATTGAATTGAATAACAATTATGACATTTATCTGGTTGTCAAGTTCCACACAGTCTGTAAAGCCGCGTATCCACCGGGCACACGGGCTCGCGAGGACCTGTCGAAACCATGACAAACTTTTAGAAAATATGTGCGTACCTACTATTATAGCAATTATTCGTACCTCCATAAAAAAAGGTTTACTTATTTATTTCGATTGACGTATCGGTAAATTGCAGCAACAGCAGTAACATCACTATTCCGTTCAGGCAACAATGAAGTTTGACATTTGCTCCATTATACCAACTGTCAAATTTTTACAGAACTTCATGTGCAAACAAACGTCAAAAACGACTTCTTACGATGCCTCTACTATACATAGGTAGATATATCGCTACCCCAATATTACATGGTTTTATTTCGTTTTCGTGGTACCTCTGGACTAACTCGCTAATCCAATAGTATACTGTTCTGTATTACCTTTTCGGGATAATTGGCTATGTAAAGTTTTCCGAAAGTATGAATATTATATTTTTCCCTAATAGCCGTCGCCGTCGTCTTAATGTACAAGAAAATGCTGCTCTTTTATTTTAATTTTCTATAAATTTTTAATAATCTTTTTTTAAGTGACTAAAGCTAAGTTCACATTTGTCTGTCGTGTCGTGTTATGATGCTCTCTGTCGTGATGGCTACCGTTCACATTTATATGACGTGCTATGACGCATTCTGACGCAATTTTATATCAGTTCGTTCTCAGCACTCGGATAGCTCACACGTTCGCAATGTTCTTTCAAGAATGATCCGATTCAGATTCCGATTTTGAAGATGAATAGCATTTAATGGCGCTGGCTACGCTTCTTACAAAAGAAAGAAAGAGAAGGAGGTACTGGATTCATACAGTAAATAGAAAGAGAGAAACTAAAGCTCCTGTACGAGACAATGAAACTCGCTCATTGTCTCGTACAGGAGCTTGAGAGTGATCCTGAAAAATTCCGTCAGTATTTTAGAACGTCGAAGTCACAGTTTGAAAAAATTAATAGTTTGATTGCAGAAGACATCAAAAAAATACAGACAAAATTTCGCAAGCATATTGGTACAAAAGAAAGACTTGATGTATGTTTAAGGCAAGATTTTTATTTAAAAAAATATGAATTGTTTTCCTTAGAAAATTGTGCATTAGCATCACGACACGACACTGGCACGTTCACACTGCTGTGCCGTGTCGCTTCCCCGCCCCCCGTACCTCACCCGGTCTGACGCGGACCGGGATCGCTCGTAACGCGACACAACACACGCCGTCACAGCACAGTGCATCAGATAAATGTGAATACAACGATATTAAATAGTTGAAACCGATACCGTTCTGATGCGTCACAACACAACACAACAGACAAATATAAACGCGGCTTAAGGCACTGGTCTCACCGCGAGCTACTAAGCTATGAACTATCGGCTATAAACACGAACAAAAGATACGCAGCTTAGTAGCTCGCGGTGAGACTAGTGCCTAAGGTGAACTTTGTGCATGAATAGAATCATTTTTATGGATGAATAGAATCATTTATTGGAACCCCAGGCCCATATATTTCACCATAATGACAAGTGTGACAATTGTAAAATATCACTATTACTAACGTCACAAGCTATGGAACGGTCCATGTGCTTGTTTGCCATCAACATAAAATTATTACTAATAACGTTGGAAAGTTGTGACAAGTGTCACAAGGCTTACCTAGAACAATTTTCATAAATTCTGACCTACTACCGCGAAAATTTATAAATTCTTTCTCTGTCATTCCAACAAAGGCGTCATTAGAGTGAGAGAGACAAATCCTCGAAATTTGCGGATTTTGAAGTTCGCTTAGGGCGTGTTTCGCAATTGTCGTGTTTTTTTTGTGACAATTGTAATTTTGCTTCGCTAAAAACTCGGTATCTGTTATCGATTTCTAAAAGTTCTTCCAATATACATATTTGATGTTAAAAGCAAACAACCATACGGCCCGTCGGATGATAAGTGGTAACCGTAGTCTATGGACGCCTGCAATGGGAGAAACAGTAAATAATTGTCGGAATTTTCACCGTGGTGAAATAGGAGCCAGGGTGCTTAGACGAGTTGCCAATCGCTAACGCTTAATCGTCAATCGTAAACGAAAGGCAGCTAACTGTCTTTGTCGCACTAATATGAAAGAGTGATAGAGAGAGTAAACTACGATACGCTACTAAGCGTTACGGATTGGCATCTTGGCTAAGCATATAGGTGACTTATCGCTTATCGTCAGGGCCGGATTTAGAGGTTGAGAGGCTTCGGGGCAACAAAGGTGTGGAGGCCCCCGGGCCCCCAATTATTTTCCAAATAAAGTAGACAATGTTTTTATGTCTACTACTAATAAATTTTTTTTGTGGAAACATGTAGATTATTTTATTATTTAATAAACATATAACATATAATCGGAAACGATGATTACCTGAAGTTAAATTTTAGCTTTGACGAACGGAATCTTCCGAGCTTTTTTCGCCGAAAAATCGTTGATGATTTCGCTGAAATCTAGTTCCCGGAGTAGATCACTTTTAATATTTAAAAAAAAATGTATTAGTGTTTACTAGTTGGAGTTTGAAAAAGTTTTTTCGAAATCTCTATTGTGGGGGCCCCTCTCTTGTGGACGCCCCGGGGCTGTTGCCCCGGTTGCCCCCCCTAAATCCGGCCCTGCTTATCGTATATAATTGCAGAATGGTATGGTAGCCCTGCTAGAGTGTCACAGGATGCTTAGCCAAGTTGCCAATCGCTAACGCTTAGTGTCGTAGTTTTCCGTCTCTCTCACTCTTTCATATTAGTGCGACAAAGACAGTTAGAATAGAATAGAATAGAATAGAATATCATTTATTTCAGTATAAGTAGGCATGCACACAGTTTTACAGTTTATACTCGTACAATACATACAAATGAAACCTTACAACTAACATGCATACCTTAGTTACACTGAAAAAGGTGAACACTCAGCATAATGCCAGGTCTTACTAGAGCAACACCTGACGCTGGTCTTCCGCGAACACCTGACGGGAGCATAGATGCGCGCAGCTACCAGTTACAATAAAGTTACAAGTATTACAAACATTTACAAATTAAGTATCACTAATAATTATGTCAGACAGTAAGCAGCGAAAATGAAGCAATGGACATATAATTACCGTTGAAAAATAAAAATAAAATAAAAGAGAAAATGACTAGCTTGGTCTACAATACGTAAATTTTGACTGAGAAAACAGATATACCAGAATAAATTATCCTGATTCTATTTGCTTTGAAAGAAGATAACTTATTAATTTTACTTTAAATTTACTTTAATTTTACTTTTACGTTAGCTGCCTTTCGTTTACGATTACCGATTAAGCGTTAGCGATTGGCAACTTGTCTAAGCACACTGCTCGTCTCTCTCACTCTAATGACACCTTCGTTTGAGTGACAGAGAAAAATCCTCGAAATTTACGAATTTTGGTTTTCGCGGTAGTAGGCCTGAGAGCATTTCTCAGTTTCCCATTTTTCATCGCGTTTATTTTTTCACGCATTACTAACCGGCGATCGATGACGTCATTGCCTGAAGCGTCTGACGTCACTAATGAGAGCTGATGTGGCAACATTGCTATAAATACGATATTGCTAGTTTCTGCAACACGAAGGGAGAATATGTATGGAATTTCTGGTCATTAATCTTAAAAATTATGTTGAATGTTTCGAAAATGGAGCTATGATGATTTATTACATATTTTAGGAAAATTTATAAAATGTTACAGGAAATTAGTGTAAATTATGATGTCAGAAAGATTATTCACAAATAAATGCATACCAGGCTCCCATTTCACCATAATGACAAGTGTCATGTGACAATTGTGAAATATATCTGTTACTAACGTCACAGGCTTCCGTAGGCTACGACTACTGCTACTTTCCGACGGTCCATGTGCTTGTTTGCTACCAACACAAAATTATTACTACAACCTTCGGCAGTAGTAAAAGGACGAAAATTTAAAAAGGAACATTAGAATTTGTCGCCCTTTTCAGTGCCAATAGTATTTACACAAAACTTAACTTTGTAACACAAAAATTGACGTTAAATAAGAAAAGCAGAAAGAAACAGCAGTGTATTTTATTTATCATCTGCAGTGTATCCTTTTTTATAAGAATCTAAGTAAACCGGGGCCCCGCTATACAGTGTGTTTCCATGACCCGGGCTTTTACAAAAATAGGTAATAATACACATCACTAGCAATCGTTTTCAAGTATTAACATTTGACAAATAATTAAATTGACCGTACAATTAATTTTATTTCCTCCGAACGATCAATGTAACGCGTGTCTTGCTTAGTTGTAAAACGTTGTGAGTGGCTGCGATTTGTCATTGTCAAGTGCAAATTAACGATTAATTTTGAAGTTCATTGCTTCTCAATTAACTTTTCTTAGAAAGTTAATTACTTTTAAAATTAGCATTTTGAATTGAATAATGTTCACAGTTTCGCTAGAAATCTGCATCGCATTTCTCGGTTTCGATAAAAGCCAGTATCATAGACACACACTATACACGGTGTTACGCGAGCATTGCGAAAGATTTAAACTATGCATTCTAGACATCAAAAGAAACAAAAAATATTATAAGACCTAACCAAAAAAAAAATTTTTTTTTCTTTTTTTTTAGGCCGATTTGAATACTTTTTAACATTTCCAGTACTTTTTATCATAACAACAATTTGTTTAAATTATTTATTTCAATTGTTTTTTTTTAGGTAGAGGTTATTTCGTCAAGTCTATTCGTATTTTTTGATTGTCAGGCAAAAGGTGTGGTAATATTAGAACACATTATGGTAGCATTGTACTTAATCCAAAAAAAGTTAAATGACGAGTTACGTCGAAAAACTTATTTCGAAAAAAGGATGATTATCTCTGAAATCAAGCCGAATCCAGGAAATTTTATTTAACATTAAAGACTCTAAATATGGTCAGGAATCCAGCATTAAAATCTTTCGGAATGCTGACGTAACACCGTCAACACCGTGTATAAAGAGCTGCGGGGTCCGCGCCTGTTTACTCCGGCTCTGCATTAGGATTTGAGGATAAAATCTTTGCCGAAGGCGTTAGTTCTATTCAGAAACGTTAATGAATAAAATTCTTTGTTCCCGTTCTGCCGATGGATCCCATTTTCGTCCCATTAGCGCACCATCTGCACGCGCAGAGGAAGTGTATCCGAACACAAGCTAATGCGGCTAATTTTAGGTCGCTTTCTTACATCGGGAATTTATTGTTTGCATTCGGAGTGAATATAGGTGTTTATCGTAAATACCGGCGTCCGGTGGCGTCAAATGGACATGGGTGATTCAGATATTGTTTATGGGTAGAAATTAATTGCAGGGAAAAATATGTGAGAATGAATACACGTTTTACCTCCACTACCTGAGAAAGCTGAAGAAAGGAGTCCCAGGTTAGGTTAAAAGATTAACAACATTGTAATTCTACTCTGTCTAACCATCACTACACATTATTATTATTTAATAATATAAGCCTTTTATTCAGACAAATTCTTACATTACAAAACATGTTTAGTGTTTACTTAAGTTTAATGTACACTTTCCTATTCTAACTTAACTTATACAATTTTATTTTAACATCGCCTTCTTGGTATGTTTGCCGTTTGGCAAAGGCCTCTTCCATCCCCTTCCATCTGTCTTTATCTCTCGCTAGCCTCGACCATTGCCTTCCTGCAATTTTGTTGATTTCCTCGTCCCAGCTCATTTTTTTTTTGTCTAACTATCACTACGTAACCATAACTATTCGCGCCTACGTATTTTCTACAGAGAGTGATGGTTAAACATAATATAATTGCAATTGATTTGTTTTGTAGTGAAAAATCGGGACTCTGGTAACTAGCCGTAGAGTAGAAGTAACATTTTGAATCAGTCCATCATCCTAGATTTCGAACCCGGTTCCCTTTCGTCATCCATACCAATTGATTAGATGTGGAGGACGATTTTTGAGATTCGAGCGCTCGAAGTCAGTAGTTCTTTAACAAAAATCGTTTAAATTAATTAAAATGTTTGGAGAGCAATTTTTGAGTGTTTCGCTATTATTTATATGTAGTAGCAATAACTGTTTACAAATAATATCAGTTCAAATTAAAAAAAAGTTCTAGCTATTCGAGGGCTCACATAGTCAAAATTCGGTACCAAAAATTGAAAATGGCTCTATTTGTAAGTCCCAACATTGCTTATTTACTGTAAAGCCAATTGAAAATAGTCGGCGATATTAGAACGGTGTTTGCAGCCGAGAATAGCGCAATGGCAGTCGCAATGGGCTGCCGGCAGACACTAGCAAGATGGATTCGCAACCATCTCATCGTATACACGTAATCACCTAGTAATAATAATCTATTCGCAAAGCAATATTCGCAGGTGCTACTCACTCAATTGCTTTTGCTGTGTTTTTTTACGGCTACGCGCTCTTGGCGCATTCAACCAGACGAGTGTATAGCGGGGAAAGCTAACGCGCTTAAGCGCTAAGGGTCGCGTTTTATAAAGTTTACAATTTTACAGTACTACTTTGTAATACAATTTTCAATTTTACTGTTTGCCTCTCTTTCTAGCCAATATATGCGTGCGTTAGAGAGGCAAACAGCGAAATTGTAAAATGTAACTTTATAAAACGCGGCCCAGCTGTCACTCTTAAGCTCAACCAAAATATCAAAGCAAATGAGTGGTTAGAGCTAAACCTTTATATTTTGCATATTTTGCGGAACAACTGAAATTGTTTTATTAAATATTTTTTGAGGTTTATTTTTTAAGTAGTAACATTACTATGTATATAAAAATGTAGATGGTAACACCATATCTCTCACACTATATCAGAATGCCGAATGGGATAGGAGGCGGCTAGCACGTATTGCTTGCCCCTAAGAGCCTTATAAAAGTTATAAAGTTGTAACAGATTGCATTTACTCGAGAAATTCACCGGGGTCCGTTGAGCTGGAGTGGTCGAGTGGTTTAGGCATCAGCCGCGAAAACTGAGGACGTGGATTCAAATCCTACCTCCAGGGTTGGTAAACTTCGGTATGTTTTCTTTGGTACAGTCACGGACTTTAATTGATAGACCACTTGGCAATGGATGCAATTTGGTCGTGTATTATTATGGGTTCGGTATTTTTCGTTAGTAGGCACGATCGCGACATGACCGATGTTCCCCGATGATATGTCAATGAAATACGAATCTTTGTTGCGTCCATAAAGTTAGAATTCGCGCTAGCGCTTAATAGAGAAATGAAGCGTGTGAAAGGGAAGCCACCTGTTATATGAGTATTACACGAGTGCGAAAAAGATAGACAACAATCCCAAAAGCATAACCGCTTTCGAAGTGACATATCAGCCGTATCAGCCTGGTCGACGGAGATTGATATTTTAAAAGTGATTTTATAATGAAAACTTATAAGAAGGAATTTATACAGATCATGAAATCAATATGGTGTCGTGTTGTGTAAATGATTGCCTTGTTGCCCACTACAGAAATAACGACAAACACTCGTTTCACAGGTAAATATGATGTGCCGGTTGATTATTTTCTAACGATATTTTGTCTATTTAGTAGCATTAATTGTGTGAATTATCAAATTGTAGCATTAATTGTTAGTTGTTCTATCACTGTGAGCTAATAATTTATCACAATAGTTAATATTAAAGGATATTTTGTATAAAAATATAAATTGTTACGCTACGCTAGAGCTCGACTAAATGTTGAACTACCAATATCGATATTTGTTCGATAAACGTACCCAATCAGTCTATTTCTTACAATGCTGTCATGATACTAGATTTTGAACACAAATGTGTATTTAAATAACTTAAAGGACCTTATTATGTTTTGTGTTTTTTTTTTGTGTTATACCTACTAGTGTGTTTTTTCCGTTAAATTTAAGTGAAGTTATTTAGTTTAAATATAATTAATTTCTCTTAGAAACGAGTGGCTTATTCTTACTGTTATTGAATTAATAAGAATAGTACATTACTGCAGAAGCCGGGATACGAGGGTTTTCAGGCCGAATACGTATTTATGTATCAGTAGGTACAGTCGACTTCATAAATATATGAGCAAATCCAAGGCTTCAAAAATAAATGAGCATAGAAAAGTACATATGCATCTGAACAGATTCACCAATCAAAAATATGTGTACATATTACCTGTTATATTAATCTGAACATGTGTCTCATTAATGTGTAATCAACTGAAACACAAAACTTTTTCCTTATATTTTGACAGTCATAGAAAAGAGTACCGTACTGTCAAACTATACTTTTCTCTCTTTGACTTTACGTATGACATCATAGAAGTGTCATGAGTATTTGCTTGCGGCTTTTTACCCATTTATTTGCAGCACGCTTAGCCCTTATTTCCCGACCTCTCCAGTAATAACTCCTCTCCAGTAACTTCTGTTTTTCCCATGTAACCTGTCCAATTTAACGGAAATAAATAACACCGTGTATGCAAAAATAGTTGCTCTTATAAAGTTTAATGGTTAAATAGCCGTCAAAGTTAAAACTTGTTTGAATTGCTTGACGCTAACGCATACTAAAGGTTAAACCTTATAGCAAAATAACTAAGATAATGAATATCTATGATAGGTACATGTTGTCGATAAAACAGTCGGACATCGATAGATAATTGGTCTGTTGTAACAGGCAACCCTATTCCTGCCCACACATAGACAAATTTACGCACACACTGGCGTTTCGTTTTTGGTTATGCTTTTAATCGTTGTCAATCGTTCTTTGTCATTTTAGTTCTGTGGTTGCGTCAAAATTTAAGTATGTCAAAACTAGTTGACGTAATAAAAATTCCTTCGTCGACGAAAATTAAGGATTAGCCATCGGCCATTATTAGACGCTAGATGTCGTTGTTCCTAGAGTAAACTGGATAACGACATCAGTTCTTCATAGATTTGTCTAAAACCGTTTAGTAATTTAGTTATGTTTTTTTCAAATCAGATGCCATGATTTATCTGACATTAATAGGCGAGGTATTTTTTCAAGTCAAGATATTTATATAAATAGCCATATCATGTTATCGGGCAATTTTAGATTATTTTTTTCATTGACAGAGACAACATGCTATTGCTGTCTTTTTTATAATTTGTTACAGCTCCTAGTTGACGTTAGTTGAATACTTATGTAACCTTTGTGGAAATGTGGTAGATAGACGTTTGACAGTCTATCTTAATCCTATAATCTGTCAGTAGCCATACAAATATTTAATAGAGACTTGATAGTTTCTGACTGAAATTCTAACTTTGAAAAAATATCTGACAGTGACAGCCGTTAAAAGGAAAGAGAAAGAAAATTTCTACATAGCAGCTTAGCAGTCAAATTACCATCTGGGCTCTGAAGTTAGATTGACGTCTCAGGACTAAAGCGGATGTTATAACGTAACTATAGTAACGTTAGCTTCCGGAAAAATATGGATCAATGATTATTGGTTAATTATTATATCATTTGTTAATTATAATTATTTACTTTTTTGTTATTACGTAACCATGGTAATGTCACCTTCCGAAGAAAAGTTATACCTAATCTAATTAATTATAAAGCTAAGTGCATGGAATGTAATGTCAAGTTCGCCATTTAACATTTTAGTTAAGAGATTCGAACCTTAGTGACAGTTCATAAACGACAATGATAAAGATAGAAATATAATTTTTGCTCTTCTGTTATACTATGAACGATGACTTTACTTCCTTTATTAGGATTTACGAGTAAAAGCGACTAAACCCGATTTGCATTACACGGCTAAAATACGCACAGTGACAAGTGGTCTATCAATTAAAGTCCGTGACTGTACATGACATTTAATATTTAACTTTATATGCTGTTTAAATTAAAACACACGTCTTTAACCTATTTCTCCAAGACCCTATCATCAGACCCTTGGTGTCCACGAAACCATCGTTGGGACGGGTATACCCGTCAAATAAAAAAAACTAAAATCGTTTCACGATTCTTGGAGATATCGAGTGACATACAAAAGATTATCTGTCGCATTGAGAACCCCTCCTTTTTGAAGACGGTTAAAAATATATCAATTAAACCTACTTAGGAAGATATTACAAGGATCACATAAAGTAAAAATCAAAGTCTCGTCGTATCAGGCCGTTAATGAGTAAACAGACATCTTGGCAAAAAATGTGTCTTGAGAATTGAAATTCGTAGAGACTTAAAACATTTAATGCAAATGGAACTTGTTTTCAGATTAAAGCGCCATGTTTCTTCACAAAGGTCTTTTTATAGTTACTTGCATTAGAAGAAATTAAATAATAAATAAATAATAATAATAAATAAATATCTTGGGACATATTACACAAATCGACCTAGTCCCACGGTAAGCTCAATTAAGGCTTGTGATGTGGGTACCAAGCGACGATATACATATATATACTTCGTTTTATTTAAGATTAGAATTATCTGTCAAACGGGTGAACAAAGAAGCAGTGGTCGTAAACCTTCCTTCTTCGATTTCGGCCGATACCACTGAATTTCTCGGAACTTATGTACATACAATATCATTTGATGTTTACCGATAGATGAACGCATAGTTTTCACATTTATTATAAATTTGTTGGCAAAACTGTTTTATAAGCAAGATGGCGGCAATTTAGAAAAAAGTTAAATATTGAAGGGTTTCATTTAGTGTTTGGCAGTTTTTAACTAAGTATTTTTTTTATAAATTTGTAACTCATATCGTACCGATTTTACATTTACTGAATTTAATGAAGTTTACAGTCTAAAATTTAACATTTTAGAAACAATTTGCATATTTAATCTAGCTTACATTGTGCACTTCCAATACTTTTAAAAGTCATGCATTTAAGGATTAAAACTATCGGTATAAAAGCGGACACGGTGTCATAAAGACTGAGCAGATGAATAGTAAGACAACCCTACCCATCGGCAACGTCGTTTAGTAAGTATTTGTCGCCATTATAATTATGCGGCTTTAATCTGGGACGCTCTAATGTAGTTTGAATTTGGTAACAAATTAGAAAATAAAACTCAGGTGACATACATTTGCCGTGTGGTGACGGCAGTAAGAATACATTTGTCACCACCCCAACTCCTCCTCGGGTGTCGTAAGAGTCGACTAAGGGATTGAAGTGTCACTGACCATTTGATAAAAGGTTGATAATGGGCAGCACTGTCATCATCATCATAGTTGACACATTACTGCAATCGCCAATCCGCTTGCCCAGCGTGGCGATTATGGGTATTTACCTCCTAATGCGTCTATACGCATAGTTAATAGGAGAGGCCTATATCCAGCAGTGGACTATAATAGGCTGATGATGTATGATGATGATGTATGACATACATAGTTTCATTCACTGTCAGTGGAAGAGTCCGAGGACTCGGAACCACCAACGTTTATAATAAAATTTTCTACAGTGTTATCTATTATGTTATCTAATTTAATTTAAAATTTATTTTCTTTTAAAATGTTGTATACCGTAGCCAACGACATGCCAGCAGTCTCAGCAGTCTTTTTCACACGGTCCGATTTAGTGGGATATTCCTTTCTATGGCACATTTCTGACACTAATTTGTAAATATTCACCACCATCCGCTTTTCACTGGCAGTCAGAGGATTTTGCTTTTGCCGCCAGAACGTTTTTTCATCTCTAAAGAAGAATCTTTAGAGATGAAAAAACGTTAGCCGGAACCGGCTGCGACTTCATCCATTTTAAAAATGCACCAACAAACAAAATATCTAAATAGATCAACAATTAATAACGAAATTGAACAAAAACGATAACAACAATCTTTAAGTAAGCTAACAGCAATAGAAAACACAACCGACTCAACCGACAACAATATGAAATCGAAGGACAGATAGTGAAAGTGACGTTTTAAAATTGTGTGAGAACTCTGCCTCTTTAGGTTTTTTAATGTACAACCTTTCCATGAAAAATTGCAAACGCAATTTATTAAAATTATTATCTTTTCATCTTAGAATATAAATTAACTTACATTATATTTCTTATCTGTTCACAACACTGAGTAATGTATGTATTAATGTTTCTTATCTGTTCACAACACTGAGTAATGTATGTATTAATAAATATAACATGATAATAAATACCTGATATTTAATAACTCGTATTCACTGTTCGATCCGCAGAATTTACCTGTAAAAAAACCTTATATCTCGTTCTGCAAAGGTCTGTCTAATGCCAAAAAAAACGAAGTTATAATAGATAGATACATCATCATCATCATCATCATATCAGCCGAAAGACGTCCACTGCTGAACATAGGCCTCCCCCAAAGATTGCCACAATGACCGGTCCTGCGCCACCCGAATCCAGCGGACTCCTGCGACCTTCACCAGGTCATCGGTCCGATAGATACATACAGATACTTAAATACGTAGACAGCCATGACCAAGAAACAAATATTTGTGATAAATAAATACACAAATAATGCCCTCGCCGGGATTCGAACCCTTAAAAATATATTTGTAATCAGCATATTTTCTATGAAAAATCCTACCGACCCGTTTTTATTGCCCGTAAGTGTATATTGCTGGCCACTAAAATATTTCCCGCTAAGCTACCTAGTATTTGAGAGAATAATAACTCTTTAATTTTTACCTGACCGACAAATGTATTAGAAAAAGATCGAAACTACCACGAAAACGATTGATATCACATCGATTTAGAGTCAAGGCCTAAAAGAATGGCATAAATCCATGACCATAGGTCAAACCTCAGAAGAGATTGAGATATAAAATCGCAATAAAATCAGATTTACTTAAAAGAGATCTGTTTCATTTATCTGAGCAAGACCCATTTCTCGTAATACGCTCGTAATAGAACGTAATGCACTCACGTTTATGCGTTTTCGATGGGCATTTGGTTTTTGTAAGACGATCCGTTTCTTTGTAGTTGAATTGATTTCAATTGCACATACTTATCATTTTTGTACATGGAAATTATAAGATATTATCAACATTACTATAAAGGTCTCATATATATTTATTTTAAAAACTACAATTTATGTACATAGATTAAATCTAACTAATCTACTTAACCTAACCTATATCTAAGATTGGCCCTTGTGGCATTGTACCGAGGATGCTGCTGGCATTTCCTCGCTTTATCGCAATACTGATGCGTTGTTCGAGGAAGTCGCCAGCAGCTCTTCGGTCTTTAGTTACACCAGACGTTTCGCGATCTCAGCAAACAATTTGCGTGCGCTGGGGCCCCATGAACCTAAAGTTTCTACGCCAAACGGTACAAACTATAAAGGTGCATATATCAGATATTATCAACGTTACTATAAAGGTCCATTTAGACGAAATTCGTTCGTTACGCAAAACGTGATTCGTCGAAATTCGTTGAATTCGTAGAGTGGGGGATAAAATGAGCGAATGCTCGTTTGGTCTAAATGCACCTTCAGCATATATTCTGCCCATTTCAGTCCACTACTGTTTATATGCCTCTCCTATAACCTTATTTATATACAGGGTGACATCTGAGTCGTGAAGCAAGAGTGAATAAGGTACTAGAGACGGTCATGCTTAGCAACTTTCACTATGGAGACACCCAAGAAATGTCCTAATATTTTGAGTATACATATATTTTTCTAGCAGGAACGAGTGATTGACAAAATTAAACATCGACATGATTGTTATCGATAAGTCTTGTAGTAGTCGATAAATAAATTTAATTAATAAATAATGCGCAGTAACTTAGAGATAATCTATGAAGAGCAAGAATGCAAACCATATTCAAAACGATACATTATTTTTCTTATACCTTGTATTTTGTACCCATTAAAGGAACAGGGGGGTTACCATGACGTACTAATACGATTCAGTTTAGGTTCTGGGGTAGGGACAACGATATATGACTCGCATAGCCTTGTCCTTTTCTCTCAACCTAAACTGAACCGCATTAGTACGTCATGGTAACCCCCCAGAGACTAATAAGAAACACTCTAACGCTATAGGCAATAATTCATATGAAGTATTAAAAATAATACATAGATGGGTTTGGTTACCTGATTTTACGAAGTTAGTATGTTTATGAGAATAGGGTGTACGCATCGATAACAGTTATGTCTATGTTCGATTTAGTCAATCTCTCGATCTTGCTAGATAAATATCTAGGTATAATTATCAGTTAATTGAGCCTTAATTGAGGCTGTGCTTAAGTGAGGCCTAATAGGTAAGTATCAGCTCTGCCTGCATTCCTGGCCTCTGTATATGGTTCGCTGTCTCTCGTGGGTATTATCTTAAACCTTCCCCAGATACCTGACGATGAGATAGCGAACCTAAAGGAGGCTAGTGACGCGTGGTGTGAGTCTTGTCTAGGTGCGGACATTCCAGTCCATCGTCACATACAGCGGGACTGGGACTCCCCTCGCCTAAAAATCGTTCATACCGAGCTTCTCGAGGAAAGTCCGGACGACTCAGAGCGTGCCCGTCTCCATGCGGTCTCTGCCCCAGAATCGGGCCATTGGCTAAGAGCCCTCCCATAGAGACAGATCGGCACCGTTTTGGACCCAAGTACCTTGAGGATAGCAGTATGTTTGAGGCTTGGGTCCAAAATGTGTGTCGCCCATACGTGCGCCTGCGGTAAGAATGTCGATCAGCTGGGTCGACATGGCCTTTCTTGTGTAAGAAGCGCAGGCCGCCTGTATCGCCACGGTACCATCAACGATCTGGTCCGTCGCTCGCTTGCTACCGCCTCTGTGCCTGCAGTACTTGAACCCACGGGCATGTTGAGAGACGATGGCAAGCGACCCGACGGGGCCACGTTGGTTCCGTGGAGACTGGGAAGGGTTCTGGTGTGGGACGCAACGTGCGTGGATACTTTCGCACATCCAAGTAACCCGAACACAGGCCGGCGCTGTCGCGGACCAGGCCCAGGTACTCAAGCGCCGTAAATACTCGTCCTTAGTCAAGGACTACGAGTTTGCGGCGCTCGCAGTGGAGACGCTGGGCCCGTGGTCTGCGGACATGAAGGCTTTCGTAAGGGCCCTGTCGACGCGGCTGATCGAGAGCACGGGAGAGAAACGTGCTGGCGCGTATTTCTCTCAACGTATCGCCTTGGCAATACAGAGAGGGAATGCCGCCAGCATAATGGGTTCCATGCCGCAGGCGGACTTATTGGAGGGGGTTTTCTTTTTATAGGTATTCGTATATATATATATATGTGTATTTTGATAGTTTTAATTAGTTTTATTTAGTTTTAGTTTATTTATAATTTTATTCTTATTTAGCCCCGGCTATACTCTTTGTATAATATTAATTATTTAAATAAATTCTCTAGTAAGTATCAATTATTTAACTCAGAAATACGAAATTTTTTTTCGCTCTTTCTGGGTTGTCTCCATAGTGAACATTGTTCAGCGTGAGCGTTCCTATTACCCTGAGCACTTTTGCTCAACCCAGATGTCACCCTGTAAGGTCAGTGTGGGTAAGTCAGGCATATTTAATTTGTAAGTAAAGTCCGTCATAGTTAGGGGTGTAAATCGGTTGGTAGACGGACTTCCCTGATAGACGGTCTTACCCGCATTGACCTTAGATAAATTATCGAGAGCTGAGAATTGCATTTGTAGTGATAGGATCCCGTAATCACTACATAGTATAAAATAAAGTCACTTTTTCTGTCCCTATGTCCCTTTGTACGCTTAAAACTACGCAACGGATTTTGATGAGAATTTTTTAATAGGTAGAGTAGTTCAAGAGGAAGGTTTTTATGTAGGTATAGTACCCGTGCGAAGCTGGGGCGGATCGCTAGTATTTATATATTTTTAAAGGGAATGTACTAGTCTACTCTATAGTGATAAAGTCTGAAGTTAAAATGTCACCAGACAGGCTATGATATTATTCACAAGACGTGATATAAAATAAGGAACATACGAGACAACGTACGATAGTAATATCCCGCCCACTTGAGTCGTTTAGGCGAATATGAATTATCGCCCGATAAATTGTTTGCGTAAACCATGCGCTTTATACTGAGCTTTATTAGTTTGTGTAGATTCTCGAAAATTATATCAGATCCGTCTATCGGTATTTCAAAACTTTGAACTACTACGGCCTACATCGTCACTATCGTCAGTCGTCATATGATATATTATCAATCCACAGCTGGGTCGCGTTTTATAAAGTTACTATTTACAATTTTGTTGTTTGCCTCTCTTTCTAGCCAATATAACTTTTGATCCGTAGGTCCAAAAAATAATAAAAAAATCATGAATAGAAAGGCTTATAGAATACTTTAAAACAAGACTGTATTGAACATAATCGGCCCGCCGTTTTTGAATAACTACGGCACCCTACACTGAGCATGGCCCGACATGCTGTTGGCTGGTTTTTCTTACTTTCGTCACAGAATATAATATTCACTTTCATCTAACACAAATCTTCACTTAACTTCAAAATAGCGAGTCAATATACGAAATGTTGGTGTGCGAGCCCCGATAGCCTAGTGCATGTGGCGTCTGCCGGGAAAGAAAAAAAAATGTGGGTTCGATCCCCACCACGGGCCCCGGACCCCCGAGGATCTTTTGAAAGATTTTAGTATGAAAGGTGGTCAGCCCAGAGCTCATCAAATATCACCCGGGAGGATAGGAAAGGTGTCAAAAAAGGCAAAAAACTCACTTGATTGTGCACAAGCCCTAATCTCCCTTGCGCGCTTTAGCAATTGAGCAATATAATTGTTGACGTTGGCTATATAATCGTATAAAACACAATTAGTAAACTAGTACGAGTATGTACGTGTTGATGCATACAGAGTAATTTGGGCAACCACTAAACAATCGGCGCCGAAGGTCGCCTTCGGCCGTCAAACGGTTTACGGCGGCTGTAAACAGAACTGTGGAGCCCCAGTGTCAGCGGAAACCGAATACAAAAGCACTAGACACAATGCTTGATGTACTTTCACTATTTCGGCACTGGTCTCACCACGAGCTACCAAGGGTTGTCTATTGTTTGCCCGACAGTTATTTAACATAATATTCGTATGCCCGAATCTAACTTGCCCGAATTTCATTTGCCCGAATGATTTGTTTACCATAAAAATTGTATGACATACTGCTTGTTTACCCGAATATTACCTTCCATAATCATACAATGCCATCCTATTTCTTTTCCATATTATTAAGTGCAATAATATGGTTTAATAGAAAATTCAAATGCCAGAAGCAATTGTTGCCATATTAATTGTTGGTCATATTATTAAGTGCAATAATATTATTTAATGGAATATTCAAACGCCATCAGTAATTATCAGTATTTTTTTCAAATAAGTACTAGCTATATTATTAAAAGTTACAAGCGTTTGACAAAACGGGCTTTTGGGAACCGGTCGACGAAGCCCCGCTGCGCGGGGCTTCTATTTCTGCTCTAAGGGATGAAAGGTACCTAACGAACCTATCCAGGTTAGGGTGGGGGAACTACAATATGTTCTTTTTTAATGCGGGGGGCTTCGCCCCCCGAGCCCCCCTTATGGGGGGCTTCGCCCCCCGCCCCCCCTTTTTTTGGTTTTACAAAAATGAGGATGCGTAAACAATGAATTAAAAATATTTAAGTATTTTTTAGTCAACGCTTTAAACTCCGCCCTACCCTAGAAACCTAACCAATCCAAGTTGGTTTGCCCTGGTTTATTACTTGAACATATTTTTAAACCATTAACCTAGCACAGTGTATGCACAAAATTAAGTAGGCTAAACGAGTAGGATGCCATTTAACATTTAGACTAATAAATATTCTCGGCAAAAAAATTTAGGACGACGTTATACGACACCACAGGCACCCAGAATACTAACCTAACCTACTTTTTAATAGCAGTTTCACTTTGTGGAGGGTCATTTGGATGACAAGTTATGTTATGGCATGTAATATTTACGGATTCCGATGATTCTGACAAAAAACATTATGGAAATTGTCTTTTCTGGTAGCTAATTTGGATGACAAACGATGTTGTGGCATGTGATAATTACGGATTTCGATGATTCTGACAAATGACATTATGAAAATTGACTTTATGGGAAACAAAGTTTCTGGCAAATGATTAATATAGTAAACAATAAGTATGGCATAAGATGTTATGAGAAACAATATTATGTGTGTTGAATAGGATGGCAAATAAAATTATGGCAAATGAAATTCTGGCAAATGGGGGTATCCCGCTACCAAGCTATGAACTATCGGCTATAAACAAAAGATACGCACTCCCGTGTCTCTTTTATTTACATTTAGTAGCTCGTAGTGAGACCAGTGCCTTAGGCCCTTGCATCTAGGGTTGGCCGTTGGCCTTTATTAGGTCTTGCCTTGCATAAGTATAACAACTCGAAAAATTCCGATATCTCCTGAAAGCCGCTGGGTTCGAAACTCACCTAGGAAGCTAATAGTCCGTGGGCTAGTCAGCCTGAAATTAGAAAACGGTATAATTTGGGGGTACCAAGTGTCCTTTTTACAGTAGTTAGACATATTCATAAGGATGTTAAAAAAGTATGATAGACATCTCAAAGTGGTAGCTAATAGGCATACATTACGGGGGCTATTGCAAGATTTCCGTTGTATGACAGGTATGGTTAAAATTAGGAGGTACAAATTTTCCTTTTCACGGCTGTTAGGTAAGCTTATAAAAACGTCAAAAATGCAAGATTGCCATTTATGGGCGGTCGCATACATACGGAATTTCGCCTCGGAATCTCGATTCGAAATATCGATTCGTAATATCGAACGCATTAAATCCATACAAATCTATGAAAGTGCCACATACAAACAGTCGTTTTCCGTTCGAAATTTAATCTGATTCGGGATTCCGTATGAAAACCTATGCATTCGGAATCCCGCACGAAAAAAAACTGTTCCGAACGCAACTTTTGCATACATTTTGAACGAGTCGCATCACACATTCGGAAATCCCGAACGGAACGCCAGTCAGTGTGCGTCGCACGACCGAAGCGTACAGGTGTTTATCTGCTCCCACACATGTGATTTTTCCTATTATTTTATTTTCGTGATTTTTCCTCTTATTTTATTTAATAACTCTTCGAAATAGTTTATAGTCATACGATAGTATTTGAAAAAAATATCAGGATTATCACACAATGTGGCCCTTTTTACATAATATTGACTTATTCGCAATCTTTGGGTGTTAAGAGGATGTACCCAGTAATGGCGACGTATTTTCTTTTTCCTTGCCAGGTATAGCAACAGTGTTATCGCAATAAGAAAATCGTCGTGCATAATGCCAAACGTCTGAACTCAAGTTCTAGCGTCGTTCAACTGAGCCTCTTTATTCCGAACGGAAATAAACGTATATGTGTGATGTATTTACGGAATTCCGAAACAGTATTTCGAATCGAAACTCCGAAACGGAACTCCGTATGTATGTGACCGCCCTATAAGTGCTACCTAACAAAAATGAGGGCCAATCAAAGATTCTCAAGTTTTACAAAATCAAGTATATCTCGAGAACCATTAAATATATCTAATTACTCTCTTGAACAAAATTAAAGGCATATCTGTAAGCTTCATATTTTGCATATAAACCATATTGCTAAAACCAACCAATAATTAATTATGACCAAATTTATGAAAATTTCGTGATTTTGATTTTTTTTGTGTCGTGTTTTTACATAGTAGTCATGACGCTAGAAAAATTAAATATTTTTTTAAATATAGTGTATTTAATAATCTTTAATTTGATGTGTATAACTTGTTGGCGGTATTAAAAAAAAGACCCATAAAAAATATTTAAATGAATTGTAGTCATAATCCACCGTATACTTAGTAATTTAAGAGGCGATGGAAGTGTCACTCGTAAAAAATAGTGCTTATTTCAAATAACCAAGATTGGAAAATATAAAAAAATCGCCTCTTAAATCACTAAGTATACGGTGGATTATGACTACAATTCATTTAAATATTTTTTATGGGTCTTTTTTTTAATACCGCCAACAAGTTATATACATCAAATGAAAGCTTATTAAATACACTATCTTCAAAAAAATATTTAATTTTTCTAGCGTCATGACTACTATGTAAAAACACACCATACAAACATGCCATTCCACTTCCCATCCACACCTACTGTGGCATCTAATATTGAACTTTTTTTTTAAGTTTTCGTTTTGATAAAAAATATTATAATTAATTAAATAAACGGCACTAACATACTAATAATATTTCACGCGGGTTACTTTTCAAGTCGAAAAATACTCGATATGTTACGCTCCGTATGCGACTGCAGTCTTGGTTGGTCAGCCATGACGTTTGGCTCTGGAAAAAGCTCCTGATATACGGAGCGAAACATATCGAGCATTTTTTGACTTAAAAACGCGAGTAACTTGTGTGAAATATAATTTTCATCACACCTGTTCGGTAAGTGCGCCAATACGCTGCGGTGATGCGCGCCGTAGGTGCGTCCTTACGTCCTAGTAGGCCGTTAAGGAATTTCATACAACGTTACGTCGCACTAGCGCGGTCCGGCGCACGCCGCGCGCCGCGCCGAGATTTCTTTTATGAAAATGATGAAATTAAGTCATCCCTGATTTAGACCATTTTAGAGTACTTTTGTGAAAATATATTGTTTTATTTACTTTTTTGCATCACAGGTGTGATGAAAAACATTGTGTGTACCACGGGCGGTACAAGAATTATGAACTCGTGTGAAGTAAAGCCCGCGCCTTCGGCTAGGGCTTTACTTTCACACTCGTTCGCAAATTCTTACTTACCGCCCTAAATACACAATGTACTATTTGGTATCAATGAGTCTCACGGGAGTTTTGTATGTTTAAAACGGCACTAACGCTTATGGCGGAAACTTCATAGTACTATTTGTTTACAACGATATCCGCCGGTATTGGCACCCAACGCGAGACGGCGGGAAACATCGACGCGCGTCATCCGCTGCAGCTCGGCTGACGCCTGACAGCCATTAGTCTGTGTTTAATGCCAGACTGGAGTGGTAATCGCAAAATGTAAATACATATATATTTTTTTTTAGCCAGTAAGTGTCTCCCACTGCTGGGCTCCCGGTTTTGCGCCAAGTATGGCCAATTATTGACGAAGGCGTCCAGGTTGTCTCGCCATCTCCGCCTGGGCCTGCCCCGCCTAGCTTACGGCATCAACTTGGTTAGACTTAGACTATTACCTATAGCCCACCTAGGATGGCCCACGTTAGCCTGGCAGTCTTTTACCCATGTCAGCTATGCGTATTTTGGAGCGCAGCGTAGTGTTCCGGATGCAATCCATCCTCGTTACACCTAAAATGCTGCACTCCATTGCTCGCTGGCAAATATTTGGACTTCTGACTTTCGGTGAGTGACCATGTTTGGGCACTGGAGGACGGGCATCATACACATGTTAATATAATACAGATTATTAATGTTGCAATCCTCAAAAATGTTGTACAGATGTAGTGCAAAATCCTTTCTCTTCGGCTTTTCACGGAAACCATCCGAATTCATATTGCTGTCACAATGAATTTCAGTATATATTGCACTGAAGCTAATTGAGACAGGGAATTCGGGCGTTTCCGTGAAAAGCCGAAGAGAAAGGATTTTGCACTATATCTGTACATTTGGATCACGTCTTCGATATTGACACAGAATACATATTAGTACAAGTAATACTGATAAAAATTGGTGGGCCAATAGAGTTAAAGATGCTGAACAAGATTTACCACATTTCCCAAAATGTCCCAAATAGTGATGGATCTCGCTCAGCATCTTTGATTGCATTAACCCACCAATTTTTATCATTATCGAAGACGTGATCACTTATATCACTTACTAACAGCAACACACTACCTCGTAACCCTTCTTAGCATCAAGGTTTTAATTAATAGAGTCATCAAAAAAACATGAAAATGATCTCAACTCGGATCAATTAATTCCGAGGAAAACGTCGACTATAAGATACGGGATTCCCTCCGTCTTCCTGGTACTAGGGCCGCATAAATCATCGGTAGCTGCTGCATCCCATCAGAAACGAGTAAACACGTTTCAACCTTATGTCTATAGGCATAAGGCGATAAATGTGCAGAATTGGAATGGGTGGTAGCCGCGGGCGTAGTGCCAAGGCGACAGACTGATCTCAGCTTCCTATAGCGCGGTGATGACATGAGCTTATGGTTGGTAGGGAAGTTTGCATGTGTGTAGGGAAATGTAATGTCTGCCGTGCAATTGACGTCATTATGAAAAAGTGAGTAAATTTATACAGGGTGGAAAGGGACGACGTTCCTTCCCGCTACCGACCGAGTCTACCAACCATTACGATGAACTTTCAGTATGGGACCAACATCGAAAGCGTACATGGAAAATTTACTTTTCCATACTATTGAACTCTAACTAATCACTCACTTTGTATGAGGGGTTAATTTTTTTTATATTTCGATGTTGGTCCCATACTGAAAGTTCATCATAATGGTTGGTAGCCTCGGTCGGTAGCGGGAAGGAACGTCGTCGCTTTGAGAATCAAGTATTTTTATGATTGATAAAGTATTCTTTAACACAATAAAGACATTTTCCCATTTACCATTTGGTTAATTTTCTTTTAATCCTATTAATATGAATAGTATAAATATTATTTTTTATCTCTCATATTCGGAAAGTATAGTTTTCATTATTCATCAATCCCTAGGGTTGAAAGTATTTTTTTTATTGTTACGGAATCCGTCGTAAGAGTAGAGAGCCGTACAATTTAAATGTAAAGGTTGGCCTGGATAAACTCAATTTATTTACGCATTATTAAATTTATCATGTTTTCTGTTTATCTCAAGGTGAAAGCACCCATTTCACCCTCGACTACGAGTATTAAACCTTTCTTTTCGTTCGTAAGCCAAAATGTCTCGCATGAAATGGGTCGCTTTCATCCCTTGAGTAACAATCTGCTAATTTATGTAGACAATTTTCTCCACATTGCCCTAAGTACCTAGGTTTATGGTTCAGTCCGAATTATATAAACATTGAACTATAGTGTTATTAAATATTCATTTTCTCGGTAATATTCGCCACTTCCTTAAACCAACTTGGGAAAAACCTAGTTAGTAGGATACATAGACAGTAGTTTTGTTTTATATATCACTGAATAGACCGAACAATGACATGAAGTCACCATGTTTTGTTTTAACCAATTGTTTTAACAACATTTGGCTATACTTAATACGAACAGTTGTATAGTATACTGCGTATTTAGATGTGCAGTAGAAAACTTGAGAAAATAGGTGTCCTTTTTTATTTATCAAGTTTTGAAATCGGGTACCTATTAATTTATTTTTCTAATATACTTTTCAGTACAAATGGCGCTTTTACGCGCTAGTGCGAGAAGTGGTTCATTTTACGTCAAGTCGAAATCTTCCGAGGGTCATATGTACTGAAAAACTTCGTACAATACACGTGCGAAAACGAAATTCGTAACTCAAGTCGATTTAAAACACTCCCTTTAGTCGTGCTTTAATTTATCTCCACTGGTTTCGGACTTAATTTTTTTTTTAATCGTCCTTTCCCAGTTGCATTAAGCGAGACAATAATACAAAACAGGTTATATGCCTTGCATCCTTGTAATAAGGCCTAACGAGCTCGGCTGTCCTATGCAGAAATCAAGTATCTGTGTTTAGTCAAATTTTACAGGAGAGTTTTTTAGACTTTTCTAGATTACATGTTTAATAGTTAAATTATAGCATTTATAATAGCCGTTTTTTAATATGCAAGATATCATTAATAGTGTACTATATTTATTTTTTCAAAATTATGAGCACAATCATTTTAAAACGCAAACTACAAAACTATTCAGTAATAAAAAATAAAATACTGAAAAATGTACTTTATAACAGTGAATCGAATGATGTAAAAAAATTTTTTTTCCCCTCACTAGCTCGTAAAGCGCTCGTTTATCGTTTAATACGAGCGGGTAAAAACGCTTTTTACACACTTGTGAATAAAGTAATTTGACATTGCTCTAATTCATATAGCCCCCTACTGCCTAGTATAAGTGGATCTGTATGACCGTAGTAAACATGCGCAATCGGAGCTCACATGTTAAATTGGTCGTTCTCATGGGTGACTTTGTAAGCCATTGGCTATATTTAAATTCCAGAAGTAACTCTATTCTACGATACGTTTCGACATTGAGTTTTAAATGGTTTCTTTAAGTTAATTTACATTTGGATGAGATTTGTAATCATATTTCCTCGCGATAGTGAGGGGAAAAAAGTTGTATTACACTTGGCGGCAAAGTTTGTTCAACTCTCGTGCCTTGAGACCTTCGCAATGCTCAAGATTCCAGTTTTCGAACCACTCGCTACGCTCGTGGCTCAATTTTGGAATCTTTCGCTAGCTCAGGTCTCAATATTGGCACGACAGTTAAACAACAACTTTGCCCCCTTGTATAATAAATAACTATTGATACATTTCGAGATACTTGATTTCTGCGTAGGGCAGCCGAGCTACAGTGGTATGAAAACGAGAGGATGTTTATGCGCAGGAGTCGACCGCGGCGACGCGACACCGCCGTTTGTAAACAACGCATACTTGACACAGGTCATGAATACTGTAGCCTTACCATGACTTTGCAAGTATTCGGTAACGATGTATTTCTCGCTACGTAAAGCAAGCCATCGCACTCGCTCCAATATGCTAGTACGAGCGCGATAATAAATAAATAATAAATAAATAATAATAAATAAATATCTTGGGACATCTTACACAAATCAACCTAGTCCCACGGTAAGCTCAATTAAGGCTTGTGATGTGGGTACTAGGCGACGATATATATAATAGATAGATACATATAGATACTTAAATACATAGACAACCATGACCAAGGAACAAATATTTGTGATAAATAAATACACAAATAATGCCCTCGCCGGGATTCGAACCCGGAACCTCCAGCTTCGTAGGCAGGGTCACTACCAACTAGGCTACGGAGGCTGACAATGTCGATATGCGATAGAACGCATATCGAGTAAAACCACAGAATTAGATTTGGATACTTAGAAGAAACAAGTTCATTCATTTGTATGGCGGCCGAGCATGTCAGATTTTGTACTGAAGTTGTTACTTGCCTATGATTTTAAATATGTCTCAGGCCCTTGAGTATTCATATTTTTTGTGTTGTTACAATTAATATCACTTAAGGAGGCATTATTAATGTTTTTGTTCACTTCAACTTACAAAATTTGACGCCCGAAAGCTGCAAGCTGCGATTAAAGACGGACAATTCAGTGGATTTCACTGAGTTCATTTGACACGCTAAGTAGATACGTTTGCTTGATCTATCTGTGAGTAAAACCTAACGTATCCTTTACTTTCCAACTCATGGTACGGCTACTGTAGCTGTTCTTTATTGACATATGTGGCATTTCACTACTCAAAACAATTAAGCGAAGAGCTGGCGACTTCCTCGCACAGTGTATCTACATTGCGATAGTATAGCGAGGCAATGCCTCCAGCATCCTAGGTACAATGTCAGAAGGGCCAATCTTAGGATATACTTAGGTTAGGTTAAATAGATTTAGGTATTTCATTTATGTTATTTATGTACTTATATAACTTGTATAAGCCTCCATAGCCTAGCTGGTAGTCACCCTGCATAAAAAGCTGGAGGTTTCGGGTTCGAATCCCGGCCAGGGCAATATTTGTGTATTTGTTTATCACAAATATTTGTTCCATGGCTGTCTATGTATTTAAGTATCCATATGTATCTATCTAGTATCTATTATAAATATCGTCACTTGGTACCCACATCGCAAGCCTTAATTGAGCTTACCGTGGGACTAGGTCGATTTGCTTAAGTTGTGCGATTTTATTTTATTTTTTTATATTTAGACAGACATTTAGGTTCGATTGAATTTATGTATAATTTGTACAGATTTGTAAACATGTTTAACACCAATGTGTAAATTGAAAAGTATTCATGGGCTAAATGCGAATATGCTGTAAATAATTGTATATTATGTACTTCGTTCTATATTTTCCAATGTAAATGAAACGGATCACGTCGACACTTTATATTTAGGCGGCAAGGTTATCCATCAACATATATCACGTATAGCTCTCTAAAATCTTTAAAGTACGATTCCCTCTTAATGAACAGACTTCGAATGAAAATATATTAAGGCCGGCAGTAACACTGGGATGTTATTCTCGTCGCAAACCGAGCTAGGGTAAATAAATGAATGAATGATCATTTATTTGTATGAATGAATGATCATTTATTTGTATGAATGAATGATCATTTATTTGTATGAATGAATGATCATTTATTTGTAACAAACAATCGTATATACATAGATGTTTATAATATTTGGTGTAGTACGATTCCTGTTCTGTCATAACTGGCGTACAAATATTGACTTAACTCTAAGTACCTAACTAGATTTAGGTTTTACTAAATGCAGAGAGTTCGAGATGAAGCAGTAAGTAGGTAAGGGAACATACTCATACTACGTGACCTGTTTAGGGGGGAGGGGGTCCGTCAAAGTACCACTCTTGGTCACCAGGGGTAGGGGGAGGGGTCTGGTATCTTGTCACGTGACTAGTATATTTCGAAATTATTTTGTAATTTAATCATGTAATTAAAATGGGACTTACACGCCACTGTTTTCCCCATCTTCATCATACATTTAACCTACGCCTGCATTTCATACCCCAAAACATACTACGTGAAAACTAGGAGGGGGGGTGGTCTTGGCATATACTACGCTTGGTCAAAAGGGGGGGGGGGGGGCAAAAAAACGTTTAAAAAGGGTCACATAGTATGGGTATGTTTCCTACGCATTTCTCAAAAAGTTTGTACATTAGGAACACATTTAAATATTTATCAAACGGGTTAATCACGTAATTTAAAGTCGATAATTGCTCGACATGTTTCGATCCATGTAGAGAATCCTCATCATGGAGTACCCGCGACCAAAGCCCGACGTGTTCTGCGGGCTTGCGGGTGCTGGCTGCAGTACATGTCGGGCTTTGGTCGCGAGTTTGTATTTTTAACCGACTTCAAAAAAAGGATGTTACCCGATAGGGTTCATGCATAAATCATGCGAGGTTTTTTCGGCTACTTTTTGACCCCCTCCCCCCCTATAGGACCTCGCGTGATTTATGCACAAGCCCATAGGTATCTCCGAGAATCGTGAACCGATTTTTTTTTTGTGATCGAACGTGTATAACCCCGAGAATGTCCCGTTGGCACCAAGTTGGGGTCTGATGATGGGATCTTGGAGAAATCGAGGGATATCTTCAAATATTATAGGTAAATTTTTGCGGTTTGGGTAATTTTCATTCATTTACAAGAATTTACATTCAGAAAGTAGGATTTGAGAAAACTAATGACGGAAACAAATCGGGGATCTTGGAGTAATCGGTTGAAGTCGGTTTTTTAAATTTTGAATTTGGTGATTATTTTATTTATTTTTAAATTATTTCTTTAACCCTTTCTGGAAGTTAGAGAAGCCATTGGGAAAAAACTTCGATTGATATCTGACTATAGTAACTGGATCATCTCCCGTCTTTGCGAATACAGCAAGATAGTAAATCTCTCGCAGATCAAACAGACAGTGACCCACATACGAGATGTTTAATTATGCGTTTCTGTCATATTTTTAAATGCTGCTCACTGTCAGCGTCAGTCAATACTGCGGAATACAGTTTTGATATACGAAATCCAAGATAAAATGGTAGGAAATGTGATGAAAGAAAATATCGACTTTTTTTTCCTAAAGGTGCATGCAGACCAAAAGAGCATTCGCTGTTCTATCCCCCAGTCTACGAAATCAACAAATCACATTTCGTGTAACGATCGAATTTCGTAGAGTAGGGGGATAGAACAGCGAATGCTAAGAGTCTGCATGCACCTTAAAATATAAGCTGATTTCAAAAATTACTACAGCGGGATTGACTTAAATGTGGGCATTTTAGTAAAAAGTCCATTTTGTCACTCGCCATGTTGATTCAGTGTTTAATATCGTTTGTTGTCCTAGCCGTCAAGTACAGTCAAGGGCAAAAATATGTGTACATTTTTTTACTTCTGACTAGAGCATAAGGTCTAAAATTGTATATATATTTATACCCCTGACTGTACCTATGCAAGTGCAAAAGTGACGCGTAACCCGATAAATGGATAAAACGGTACCATCATAAGCCACGTGGTACTCAATTGTACACACGGAACCATCCAAAATCAAAACTAGTTCACTTTTTTAATGTACAGCAGCAAAATCTGTGCTGTCAGCTGTCATCTAGAAACGTCAAAATAATTTTGACATTGAGATGACAGCTTGTCAGCGCGAGGGTTAGTTCTAAAGCGATCTTTGTAGTCCGTCGGCAGGAGAGGGGTTAAGGTGATGTAGTACAAGGTCGTGATGATTTTTTGCTTTGTATTAAGTGATTTTGGTGAAAGGTAATTCGATATTTCGTAACGCTTCTTTGAATGGATATCCGATGGAGTTTGTTTTCTTCATTTGTTTCTATAAAGTTGGTTAACGGAAGAAGGCCCAAGTATACAATAATACTCATTTATCTCTCAGCTATTTTATAGCCTCTTATGTTTGCCCAAGTATTTTAATGTAGCCTAACATTTTAACAAAATACCTGTGAAGTGAAGAGGTAACGCTTTATTTTTTTTATCAATTGTCAAAATAGTACTATTGTGACAATTGATAAAAAAAATAATGCTTTGCTTTTTATCACTTAAATTGTATTTTATGCCACAATTATATACATACAAAGGATTCTTAATATTCGAGATCGTATTTGCATACAAATATCGGTCGCATATTGAAGAAACTTTGTAATAAATAGTTACTTTTAATGTTTCTGAATCTGATTTGACTAAGATACTGATTTAATTTGTTTTTTTTTCTGTAATATTTACTTATACATGTTATTAAGGTGGGTTTACACCAAACGAGCGAATGGTCTCTATCTATCTATCTATCTAACGAATTTGGACGAATTACGTTTTGTGTAATGAACGAATTTCGAAGAGTGGGGATAGAATGAGCATTCGCTCGTTTGGTGTGAACCGACCTTTACACTAGTTTGTGACCAGTGCGGCCATGCCTAGGAACACTATGAAAACACGACCAAAATAATACTATGAATAAAAATATTTTCTAACCATTAATAAATGCCCCTAAATTAACAAGCCGCTGAGTATCGATAGTTCCTTTCTGCCTTCTAGACATATTGATAAGACCGAAAGGGACAACAATACTTAGCGGCTTGATAAGTTAAGGGACGTTAATGAATAAAGGGGGAAAGTTATACCTACCGTATGGTTGCTCTGAAAGAAGGTGGTCAAAGGGTTAACACGTTAAATGTTTAAGACACAATTGCATCGCAACATTTGACGTTTGAGCTATCATCATCATCATCAGCCTATGATATGACTGCTGGACGTAGGCCTCTCCTATTTTTGCGTATAGACTCATTAGGAGGTAAATGCCCATAATCGCCACGCTGGGCAAGCGGATTGGCGATCACAGTAATGTGTCCACTATGATGAGCTATATACACAGGATACTGTATCAACTCATCAAGTTCCACAAAAATTGTTCGCACGTCTTAGCAACACATGTGCGATGAACAATACCAAGAACTTTCCATGTAAATATTTTCCATTTCGAAAACTTCTCGTCGCCTCATTGTTTATATACTTTTACTAGCGACCCGCCCCGGCTGCGCACGGGTACTATACCTACATAAAAACCATCCTCTTGAATTACTCTATACCTATTTAAAAAAATCTCATCAAAATCCGTTGGTAAGTTTTAAAGATTTAAGCGTACAAAGGGACATAGGGACAGAAAAAGTAACTTTATTTTATACTATGTAGTGATTACGAGTAGGTTTTCGTTTTATTTTATGGTGATTTTTTTTTTTAACGCACTGTATTTATATCCTAATTAGTATTTTAGAAGCTGAGGTTTTGTCGCGGAGATTGAGCGGCGTTCACGACAGAGAGGTCTTGACTAGGGTTGCCACCCGTACTATAATAAGAATAAGAATAAGAAATGTTTATTAGCACAAAACAATATTTGCTTGGTTAAATTAACAATTTACATGTACAGTGAATTGCGCTAAAAGGTCTTCACTCAGCATGATGCCGCGCAGTGAAATTCACTACGTGACGCTGATTTTCAGTGAAGCCCATATGGACTAAAGACACAATCATCTACAAAACAAGTCGATACAGTAGTTTTACAATTATAAATATTACTTAAATAATAATAAAGGACACAACATTATATTTTGATAAAACATAATACTAAAATATTTTAAAATAAAACTATTCTAGATAAAACAAGTATCAAAGTTTCTACAAACAATTAAAATAAAAACTAACTTAAAAACAAAAAGACTAAAAATAACATAATTATAATTAGGAAAATAAGCCGCCCATCGTCGTTCCGGGTGCAAAAGTACCCATAACACTCGCAGCGTTTCCGCGTTGAATAGCCATGGACAGCCGTTACACCAGGAACGACTCTGAGCGAGGATGCTCTCCTTTTTGTCGGAGGCGACGTCCGATGTCCCGTATAAGTTTTTTCGCGTCAACTCCCCAGCAGCCCGCTGTCTCCACCGCGACGGGAACGAAAATATAGCTCGGTCCTAGGAGACTATATTTCTGCCGCTTTAAGTTCGCCTGCCACTCGGCTGCCGCTCCAGCAGCACGTGTGGTGCGACTAATGTGGGAAGCGGCGAAGGTGCTCACACATGTCGCATCCCAAACCAGGCACCGTCCTCTCTCCCATGGCACCAAAGTCAGGCCATCGGGGCGTTTTCCGTCAGTGCGGCTGAGACCTGGCGGCTCAAGCGCAGAAGGAACACCAGCTGATCTGAGGGCCCTCTGGATATTATCATTTAGGGCATGGTGACGCGGGTGCCGCCCAGTACATCGCCGGCAACTCAGTGCGTGGTGACCGTCAGCTCCTACCATGGAACCGCAGATGCATACATGTGGTTCACATACATCGCAGCCCAGGCGAAGAGCGACGGACACGCGCAATGAGTCACCGTCGAGTAAAGTGCCCAGTTGAGGTGACGGTAGTGCGTGTAACCATGCCCCTGCCTCGGGGCACGATACCGCCAGGAGCCTAGCACGGTCTGTTCCCTCTGCCCCGTCGATCAGATGATCAAGGGTGGCTTTACAGCCCATGTCATCCCAGGCGCGCTGTATGCAGGGGTTTTCCGGGCGCGTGTCCGGGTGGAGAGCCGACCATGCCTCCAGGGCGTCGGCTACATACGGTAAGCTTTCCCTGTCGCCATTTTGAGGTAAAATGCTAGCGACTAGGTCTACTACTCCATGTGCCGACGCCAAGAAAGCCGGTAGGCTCACATCCCGGACGCATCGTACCCCGATTCCTCCGTACCGGATAGGGAGTGTAGCTTGTGTCCACTTGTCGAGGTTCAGGGACACGTTGACAATGGATTCCAAAGCTGTTTTAATAATGGTGTCAAAGGAATCCATATCCGTCGGGAATAGCCAGACTGGGGCAGTACGTAGGAGGTAGGTGATTTTAGGAACAGCCAGACACTTCTGCATAAGAACCAGGGCAACATGTGGGTTGATGTGCTTGAGGCGTTCATTGGCTAGTAGGAGAAGATCCCTGCGAGTTCGAAGAGCCTCTGGGATCGCGGAAGGGAATATAGGGGCTCCAAGTAAATAAAACGTGTCAGGATTAAGGGCTCTAAGGCCAGGGAGTAACGATGAGAAGAAGGGAAAAAGGTAGCACGATTCCGACCCACACGAGAAAAATTCGCATTTAGCTGTGTTCACGTCTAACCCTAAATTTTTCAGGCGTGGAAGCAAAATAAGCAAGTCCTGCTCGACAACTTCTGGCTTGCCTGCAATGGTGCCATCGTCCAGGTACCACACGTTTAGAGGGGACTTGAGCTCTTTTATTACTTTTTGGATGGATAGACTGAAGGTTAAGGGCCCAAGTGGATCACCCTGTTGGGCACCTACTTGAGAGTGTATTAAGTTAGAACCATAGAATAAATTTGAATTTGTGTAATATACTTGGTACAGGAAAGGGTAGAGTGTCGGTATATGTTCTTTAACCTCGTTCATTAAGGCGTCCCTCTCTACGGTGTTAAAAGCATTTTTTAGATCTAATTTTATAACTACACTGTTCGAATTATCAGGGTCTAACACAAAGGAACGCACGGCGTGTATAGCTGCTTCGCAACCTAAACGGGTCCCGAAACCCAACTGGCTGAAGATAGGAAGCCATATTTTCTCGTACCGCACGACACCCCAGCTTGGCTACAAGTCGACGAAAAGTGCTTCCCACGGCTATTGGCCGCACTCCTCCCTATTTTTTATTTAAAGCGTATTTGATAAAATAAAACTATGTAGATATATAAACCCATATGAAGGCAGGTATGTATGTACATGGTACTTTTAGTGTGCGCTGTCGTTCGTAAGGGTGTTGATGTTCGTGCATGCGTGTGTGTGTGTGGTTGGGTGTGTGAGTGTGTGTGTGTGTGTGTATGCGTTTGAGGGTACGGATTCGCACGGCTGTTTAAGTGCACTTTTGTTTATTTAATAAAAATACCTTAAACTTACTTTTAAAAGATGCGACCGACAGACAATTGCGTACTGGTGGAGGTAAGTCATTCCAGCACTTTGTGGCAGCAAAGCGAAAGCTACCACGAAAGGCAGCCGTGCGATGTGTTGTGCGGTGTGCCAGACGTATTGCATATCTATTGTCACGCCGGGAGAAATTTAATTTATCATAAAGGTATGAGGGTTCTCTATTTTTTATAATTCCAAAGAGTAATGTTGCAAAATGGAGTGATCTACGAGAGGTCATATTCATTAAATCATGCCGATTCAAAAAAGGGGTAACGTGAGCACGTCGTGGAATAGGAAAGCAGAAACGAGCACAGGCGTTCTGAATTCGTTGAAGTACTTTCTTAGTCCGATCTAGTAGACGGCCACAGAACACCACATCTGCATAATTAAGTTTAGAGAGTATGAGTGCCTAATATATAGTATCGTACTATATTTTACTCAAGTGTACTATATAATATACAATAACGATATAGTACGTAAAATACTATATTTTATTACATAGCCAGCGGCTTTTATTTCGTGATTGTTTGGAATTTTGTAACGGAACTCATTCGCGGAATTCGCGGCAACTACAATTTGATAAATACCTAGGTGTACTATATTTTTTCCTCAGTTTCCCTGAAAGTACTATGTTTTTTGAACATTTTCATAAAAATACTATTTTCTCTTTAAAAAAAGGTGGCAACCCTAGTCTTGACCCTCGCTCCGGACATTCCTGGGGGGTTACCATGACGTACTAATGCGGTTCAGTTTAGGTCGAGAGAAAGGGACAAGGCTATACGAGTCGTATATCTGTCCCTTTCCCTGAACCTAAACTGAATCGCACTAGTACGTCATGGTAACGTAACTGGTGCAAAAATTGTCAATCGCGATTCAGTGTGGTAATGCTGCAAGCGTGTTGGTCACTGTGCCGGGGATGACCCGGGGCGGGTTATTTGACTAGTACTTATGGTACTGTTTGAGACCTGTAAACTGTAATATGTTTTTAAATATTCAGCGAAACCGGTTACTCACGTAATTTAAGTCGAAAACTTTTTTTATTATTTTTTTTATTTTGGCACAACAAAGAGGCTCCACTCCACCTGATCGTAAGTGAAAAGTAGAGCTCAAATCGCGGCGGCAACGAACAGGAGACAATCAGTAACCTGTTAGTTGGCACCGCCTTGCTGGCCCGCTAGATGCTTCTTCACGCTTCGTTTAAAGGGTCCCAACTTATAGGTATGCGTAACTGTATGCACGTCGCTTTGACCGCGGTTACTCCATGACGAGGATCCTCTAAATGGATCGAAACATGTCGAGCAATTTTTTGACTTAAATTACGTGAGTCACCCGTTTCGTTTAGTCTCACCTCACGTTAGTTATATTTCTAAAACTGTATGTTTTTATTAAATAAATCAATAACCTCTCAATCAGTATATAATTTTATTACTTTTTGTACCGTACATATTAGTTTCAAATTGTATTCACGTTAAAATAAAATACCGAAACCAGAAATCGATACAGATCAATACGAAGATAGATCAAACCGCTTTAATAGATACGGCGTTTAACGCCAAGGTCCGATATCAAAGCCGCCACGACCATCGGCCACCAATCGTTAATCTTTCCCTAACAACCAACATCTACGAAACCCGACAACCGTCTTTGATCCTAATCTATGTTTATTTGTCAAACCAACAAAGAAAATGTCTTACACACCTGTGAAAACGCTTAAATCCTAAACTCAAATGATATAAGCAAAAAGCCGACATTAAAACGCGTCCACGCGTTTATTTTTAAACGCGTGTTTTATAAATTGCTTTAATACCAACCTTTCTCGATCTAATCCACTCAATAGAAAGTTCACAGACACAAAAACACTGGCAGTTTACACTGTTTAAAATTAGAATGCAAAACGAATGAGAAAAGTGCGATTTGAAAATGGAACACGCTCGCGCGCTGGCCGCGGGACAGAAACTGGCGGTTAGGCGGCGATCTGCATCGATATAAGTATAAATAAAATTGCGTTCGTAACGCGTCACCGGCGAATTTTGGACGAATTCATTCAAAATTGGATGGTTGAAAATTCACGAGATGTCAAAGAACCTGAACAGATCGGTCGTGGACGACCACGAAACGATTCCATGCCGTATTTTGCTTTCAATCTACGATTGCCATTGGATAATAATCTGGACTTAGTATCGGATATGTAGGTTTACGATAGTAATGAACAGACATCGTACATTTTTGATGCAGCGTTGTTGCATTACCTAGTAGTAGGTGTCTCGCGCATAACTCGTCTAATAATCCATTTAAACCCACTATTTTGGGCCCACACTTGTGGGTACAATCATACCTCTGACAATGTCAATAAATAAAAGTATAAAGCAAACGCGTTGGTGCTTGCACAGTCTAAGCTACATTAGGTGCACGTGCCATGCTTGTGTGAGATAAGACATGCAGAGTAACTCTACCGTAAAAAACGCCTTAGATGGTACGGCCATTTTGAGAGACCCGATAAGTCTTGAAGCTGCCTATAACCCTGTGCCACTGTCGGTCACGTGACATGTGTCTTATCATCAAAACTCTAAAGTAAAAAATACGTCTGTGGTACGTCGCTTCAGTTGCAGAGGGATAACTCAGCCACGCGGTCATGGAAGACCACCAACCACAAGGCTGACGACGGTCCAAAAATACCTTAGGCAAGCTTATATTGACCCAGACGCCGCACAAAGCCATGCTCAGTGGTGAATGTGGACGAGGAGGGCAGACCCCAAGTAAATGGGTCTAAGGGCCTACGCTCGGTTACGCGGACGCCCGCGCACGCTCGCGGGTCCCAGGGTTGCCAACTCAAATTTTCGTTTACCCCTAAAACACAAATTGAAAATCCCCAGATCTATACTGATTTACGGGAAAAACCCCTAACAAAAACAAAACTGAACTAAAATGATTTATTTAACTATTAATCCTCCACATTATTTAGAATTTCAAACATTTTGAGGAACCCTCAAAATGAAAATCCTCAGATGAAAATGACTTTTCATTGGCGTACATTTGCACATTACATTTTTGTAACATTTTACAAATTACTTCCCATTCGCTGTAATATAAAGCGCACCATCATACATAAAATAGAAAAATCAAAAAGCCCCAAATTTACCCCTAAAAAACCTCATGTATCTTATTTACCCTCTAAATGTAGGGGTAAAACCCCTAAGTTGGCACCCCTGGCGGGTCCCGCTCCGGACACCCGCCGCGGGCCAACGAGTCCGCGACGGGCGCACGCCTAACTTTGCGCTGAATTCAAGAAACAAGTCCGCTCCGGTGTGCCCGCCGCGTGCGCACGGAGCGGACACCCGCCGCCCGCCGCGCGGATTAACGTCCGTCGCACGCGCCAAGCGGTGTCTATATGGGCGGATTATTATATTTATTATTTCGTTGTCGTTTTAAAAAAAAATGGACTTTTTTACACTTTTTCTACTCAGAATCACGAGCTCTTTCAATCCTGATAGAAATAAAAAAGTGTCCCAAAAAAAAATTCCATTGACTTACTATTTTTCATACACTTTCTTCGACCGTAACTCAGTGGAAGACAAAAAAAATTATGAAATTTTCGGGACACTTTTTTTCTTCTAATGAGGATCAAAGGAGCTCGTGATTCTGAGTAGAAAAAATATAAGAAAATCCAAATTTGGAAAATGAAAAAAAACATAACAAAATAAAAATCCGCCCATACAATTTCTTTGAGGCGAGTAATCCGAGTAAGCTAGCGTAGGCCCTAACAGTCTAAGGCCTAAGGTAAGAACTAAGAAGTAGGATAAAGAACTGTGCGGTAAACGGAGCGGGCCGCATTTTCGGTGGGAAGGAGAGTGCGTTCATACTGTACGTGTTTACTACCACGTTAGTAGGTATTATATGTTATTGTGGCACTAGTGTGTACACTCGTACAAATCGTACAAGTGTCCACAGTAATTGTGACGACCTGTTTACACGTAGCTTCTGGGAGTGACATAACCGCGCCGGCCGCCAATTCTGTCACCTTGCCCGCCAAACCTTGCACTCCGCATTCCGATGACACGACGAAAGTTCGTCGTCATCTGAATGGCTTATTTGTACATATGAGAATAATAGTTGTAGGGGCTAGTGACGTCACTCGAAGGTTTTTATTTGTGAATTTACTTTTTGACAAAAGTACACAGACTAATACAGCTTTCAGTGCTTGGAGTAGAAAATCTTGATGGTACTCGTATGTATAAAAAATATATTTAAGGAAAATAACTGTTTTATATAGGTTTTCAAACCTAAAATAATATATTATAATGTTTTGAACTAATACACGGTGTTTCACTTAACACCAAAAACCAGAAAACCGTTTGTTCAGAATCGGGAGTAGAATCGTTTGAGCTATATCTTGATGGGGGTAATATTTTTGTTTTTATTTGTATTTTTAGTTATTTTTTACATGCCCAGTCTACAAATTCTTAATACAACATTCACAATATTGTGCATGTTGCATTGCTGAAGGTTGTATACCTTTTTCAGTATTTTGGTAATAATGGCTGGTTACCTGGACGATTATTTTTTCCGCTACGATTTTGACGTTGTTTGTCAATTTGATTTGTATGTTCATTGCGTTGATATTTCTAATTATCATGGCGTTTAGATTCACGAACGTTCAATACTGTGAAATGATAAGAACGCTAGCACGCTGCAATATGCCAATGTCAATTTAGCGGTAAGAAATTATCACGAGGAGTTTGGTGTCGCCGTGTCGAATGCCACCATGGCCGCAGCTACTCAACGACTTCGGGACTACGGTATTTTTCGACCACCAATGGCCAGAGAAAGGCATGATGAAATGAACCCTGATTTCGAGGAGGCCGTCTTAGAATATTTTCGCGTTAATCCGACGGCTAGCACACGACAAGCTGGTCGTCGGTTTAACTGTGATCATAAGAATATTTGGAGAATTTTAAAGACGACCAGCAACACCCTTTTCACTATCGTCTGTCAGTAGCTCAACCCCCTAGATTATGAGCCCCGCCCGTGAACATCCGCGAACACCGTAACTTGTAAATAAAGTTGTAAATAAGTTTATTTTTATAATTTTTATGGATGTACATTATTGGTCATTACAGTAAATATCTATGACTTGAAAGAGTTGCTTTTTTATTTTCTTGCGTGACATAGTTTTGTACTTAAACATTTCTGAGAGAGCATTCGGTCGTTCGTGTGGTATAAAATACCTACGTATAAAAACGAACAAAAGATCCCGTCTAAATAAAAGAGACATGGCGATACTCGCATGGCGGTGATAGTTCGCCGCTGCAATAGTTCATAGTTGACTCGCTCGCGGTGAGACTGGTGCCTGAAGAGCTCGTTCCCGCATGTCGGCTGTCGGGCCGATTTTCAATCGAATGTCGGCGTCACTGTTCCCACTATGTAGGTTGTCGGTCCGATTTTTAATCGGGTGTTGGCGTACTGTTCAATCAGTGGCAGCGACACGCGGGCGTCTGATGGGGTGCGGCGCGGGCAGAGTCGGCCCGACACCCGACAAAATGTGAACATCGCCATTCTGCCACCGGAACGGCCGATTAATAATCGGCCCAAATCCGACATAGTAGGAACGAGCTCTTAGATACTGGTCTCACCATAAGCTACTAAGCTATGAACTAACGGCTATAAACACGAACAAAAGATACACACTCTCGTGTAAAAAAAAGAGACCCGGCCTTCCAGCCCTTTACAACATTGGCCGAACATAGGAGATCATACGGACGCACCTATACAAGTTCTAAAGTTGCGTCCCGTACGATGGCCCATGATCGGCAACTGTGGAGAAGGGCCTTTAAACTTCACTTTCTGTCCGCCCGTCTGTGTGTCCGCTTGTCTGTAACCAGGTTGTTATTTTATGAGCTGTGATAGCTAAACAGTCGATTTTTTACAGATATAATGTTAACATATTCCTGTTGCCACAGATACACCACACACCACCATACAACACCATTAGGTGTTTGCGTTTTGCTCTTTCTAACTTACTTTGCTAAAAAGAGACTGCTGCTGGTGGTAAAAAGAGACTAAAAATAGTCTTTTTCCATACATACATTTGATAAGAACAATTCTTTTTAATTCTATAGGTCAAACTGACCTTTTTATAAACTATTTGTTAGAAGATTGTCTTTTAAGAATTAAAAAGACATATCTTCTTACAAAAAGTTTGGAGGAGCGACATGTCAACTGACCGTTTTTAATTAAATCCAGTGACATCACAGGTAATTCAGAAATAGAAAACTTACGTACATCTCTTTTTGACACCGAATTTAATTGGCAAGCGAGATAAGGATAGTTGTATAATAAATGTTGTGCTACATCTATGCTTTAGTCCTTAATCCTTGGTGCAACTGGCCTAATTTGAAAACGCTCGAGTGTCATAAGAAATCGAACTCGTACCTAATTACAACCTTGTCATTTTGAATGTTGGGTTAAGTTTGCTTAGCTGTTCAATTTAAAGTTTACTGTGACAAAGCTTTAAAGTGGTTTACAGTGACATAGCTGTCTTTTGGTAAATCTTATGTCGTTGCAATAATGTACACAAATAAATAGTTTCAAGGTTTATGATGGCTGCTAGCAATTGTTTTATTGAGTGTAGAGTTAAAAGTCGAGTAGAGCTGTACAGAAAATAAAACATCCAATAAAAAAATAAATAAACAACGCATTAAAAAATGAATACTATAGATAAGTTTAAAAAAATAAAAATCAGTTGGGGTGTCTGAGGTTTTGAGTGTTACCAGAAACACGGTGTATATTATAAACATAATTACGGCAATGTAGCAAGCACCCGACTGAAACCAAAATACGCTGTACAAGAAATGAAAAGCATGATGGGATGGGATGGGGAAGGCACTTCTATCGCGAAGTCACACAAATCTTATTCATCATCAGCCAATTTGGACGGCGCAGCGTGGGAAGAGCCTCCACAAGATGGAGCGACGATCTGGTAAAGGTTGCGGGTGTCCAATGGATGCGGACAGCTCACGACCGATCTTTGTGGAACTCAATGGGGGAGGCCTATGTCCAGCAGTGGACGTCAATTGGCTAATAATGAATCTTAATTAAGATATTTTATTGATGATTTTATTAATTTACATAGTAGATAACTAAAAAATAATCTCTTAACAGTAAATTTAAATATCACGATCAATTAATACTAAAACTAGTAAACTTAAAAATAATGAAAGTAAAAATATACTAAGCAAATAAACCGCCCATCATCGCCCCCGGTGCAAAAGTACCCATAACACTCGCATTTTCGCGTTGAATAGCCTGGACATAGGTATACAGCTGGCTTTAAAATAATGAAGGTAATACTTGTTTTACAAAAGTGTTCTAAAAATTAGCCCAGTAAAAACGTTGTATTTTTGTATAAAAACTCTTAAGGAGTTAATTTTGTTTCATTATTATCAATAATCTTAAACTAAAGTAATAATTATTTTAGTTTAAGATTATTGTTTATTTGTTTAATAGACATCATACTTACGACATGACAGCTAAAGCCGTAAAGCCGTCGTGCAATAACATTGACAAGGTACACTAAAATATGATGAAAATTGAATGATATGACATCTAATTAATTAACATCCTCGCGGAAGTTCAATAAAATAGGTTTCAATGGGGATAGCTCCTCAAAAAATAAGTCGCAGTAAGGTACAACAGTTAAAAAATTGTTTAGCAGGACAGTAAATGGTACTTGTACGTTTTGTGTACAACGACTTCCGCTATCCATTCCGTGCATAAAGTGTAAACCATGTGTAAACAAATACTAATAAAAAATAACATAAAAACCTGCTTGCGACTCAGACCACGAACCCTGTAAAAGTGTTCACAACATCGGGATGAAGTTAAGTTTAATTAATATACGCGTGTTTATCCGTTTTCATACTTTTATTTCATGTATAGATAATCCTCGCGGTAACCGAAGAAAATATTAAAAAAATTATAAAGTTGGTACAGTTCATGTATTTTGAAGATGTCATTTTAGGTAAGTTTTATTAAGGTTCGTGAAAGTGGATTGAACCACCTAAAACCTGGATAGAACTATTCAATGAGTCTATTTTTCATCTCAACCAGTTTCGGCTATGTGAGACTATTCTTTATGTATCGGGCTGGAAATTTCTGGATCTAACTACATAGCTTGGCCCGAGAAGACTGAACTTCTGCCGTTTCAAATTCGCCTGCCACTCGGCTGCCGCTACAGGATGCATAGACAAGTTGACAATCGCTAACGCTTAATCGTCAATCGTAAACGAAAGGCAGCTAACTGTCTTTGTCGCACTAATATGAAAGTGTGACAGAAAGGGAAAACTACGATACGCTACTAAGCGTTAGCGATTGTCAACTTGGCTAAGCATCCAGGGGGCTTATGATGGTCGTGCTGTTAACTTGACAAACGGCATTTTATCGTACATTTTGATTTCCATACTATGGTTGTTGTCATATTCTACCGGATTTTGACGATTGATAAGCGACGTTATTTGTATACGATGGTCGTATCTGTCACTGCCAGTGCTGCCAGATTATTTACCTTTGAAAACATCAAAGCATTTCTATCGCAGGGCTGCCAGATTGTAAAATTGTTTTTTTTTTATAGTTCGGGTGCTTAGTTTATCCTGTTTTTATAATCGAATTGGTAAAAGAGAAAATTTTAAATTGTTGACTGATTATACTGTGTCCAGCAATCTGTCTCAGTAGAAAAAGGCAGCAAATTCAAAAAGTTGTGTTCAATTTCATGACAGCGTACTAATTTTTCTGGAATATTTTACTTTACCAAAATGAAATTACACTAAAAACCTACCAAGACGACAAATTATTAAATAAATTCATATTTTATGTCTTATTACTTATTTTTTCTTCATAATTACAATTATACCTAATTCTTCATAATTACAACAAACAATCCTACCTAATAATCTTTCTACAACATGAATGTAGGAATAATATGGATTTGACAACGTTATAATAATAGCAAGAACGAAAGGGATGGTCTTATGAAACTTTTTACTAGTGGAAGTGAAAAGGAACGATAATCGTCCGTCCTTATCACTGTGCCACTATTTTTTGTGCGTGTGTGCATTAGATGCTAAATGTAAGTGCCAGACAAATGCGTTGAATACGTCACTAAGTGCCACACACGCAAGTATCTTCTTAGTAGTAAGTGACTATGTCTATCCCTCTTAGTGGCACACTATGTGCGGCCCCTCGTTCTACAAGAAGAATAATAAATAAGTTGGTAAAGAGGGAAGAACTTGAATAAGTTTTTGAAGAGAAGAAAAAATACGTGAGTACAAGCTAAATTTGCAATTGCGAATATTGAAAATGCTTAAGATTATCACTTTCTATTTTGTCATTATCGCCAATAAAAAAATATCAACGAAATCATCCCGTGGAAAATTCAAGACGGCATCAATTTTGTCATTGAATAGAAAAAATATTTGAGCGGTTTCACACGACGCGTTTTTTTTTTGCCTGACGACCTACTGTGATGAAGCCTTAGGCCGGCCTTATACATCCGGGATCAAAGTAGGGTATTCGACAACATTAAAAATATACCCCAAAATGTGGTCATCCTATTAGAAAATAGCATAATTTATACTACATTTCACTTAGTTTTAGAAAAAAATATGCCTATTTGTAGCATAATTTATTTCACCAAAATAAATTAAATATTTTTTGAAAAATTATCTGTGACAGCCAACGCCCTATGATTGGTCAGCGTTCCTGTGACGTCAGTTGCAAGTAAACATTGCTTATGCATTGCTTCCATATTGCTTCCTTATCAGAGTGTAGTTCGTGTTTCGAGATATTATTGTTGTTTAATTCGATCTTTGTGCTAATTCTAAAGACTTTTCTAATAAATGTTATATCTTCCGGTGTAAATATTCGTGTGGTATCTGAAAATGGAGGCAAATTTTGTGCGAGCGGACAGCAGCAACCTACCTAAGATAGATGCATTTATGATTGCATAAAGATAACGTTGATTACTATGCTGCGGAACTTAAAAATGTAAAAACTGTAAGTACCCTATACTAATTATTTATTTGTATATAAATGTATAAATATAATAAGGACAAGTTCGGAGGTTTTGTATGAGCTAATTTTAGGTTATGTTAATGTAATTTCTTTTTGTCCTAATTTTTGCCTTTGTATCACAGGTCAGCAAGAGAATCATTATGGTGACGATGCGATTGGTTATGTCCAACTACACCGGGAAAATGGAATGTGCACAGTCAAATGTAAGATGTGCCCTGAGCACAAAGTACGAGCCAAAGCATACAATGTGACTTTGATTGTAAACGAACGTGACTGCGAAATTATTAGTTGTCAGTGTCATGATTGTGCTGCCTCAGCTGGAGGATGTACAGTCAAGTGCAAAAATAAGTATCGAAAGAATCCGTTCATAAATATGTTACGACGTTCTTATTACACAGACTTAGAGTGCACTGGGACATATTTTTGAACGTTTTTGTATACCCCTTATTTTGTCTTCGACTGTAAGCATGCAGTTGCTTTTTTAATGTGGGTCCACCGTCAGTCTGAGGAGCCTTCATGTACTTCTGTAGAGTGCTATTGGAAAAAATCGACTTTGTCGAAAGTAGGGACTACTCTAAAGTATATCAAAGTGCAGCAAATGAGTCAAAAGGAAATACCTCATAGACCCAAGTGATCCAGCATTATACAATGAATTTATTTCTGAAGCTAAAAGGAGGAAGATTGAGAACTGTATATTGCTAAAGTATCAAGTTGATTATAAGCATTCTGGAATTATGCAGTACTCATTGCACTGCTTTATGATAGATCAATCTGAAGATATTAAAGTAGATGTTGACAGAATTGTAGGCTTGATGAAAAAAAATTCACTGCAGCAGCAATAAATACCATAGAAGAAGCCACAAGGAAGCAAAACAGAAGCAGCTTGTGGTATGAGATGCATGCATCAAAGGCACATGAAGTGAGTGTGTGGCGTCTCCTGACGGTGTAACAAAAGATGCTATCATACAAATTAAATGCCCTACTAAAGCAAAATCCAAAGATAATTATTTGAAAAATGGAAGGCACAGGTACAGCTGCAAATGTATGCAACTGGTGTCAAAAAATGCTATTTTTGTGTTGCTGATAGCCAATTTGAAAAAACAAAGAAAGTAGACATTGTGTTAGTGAATTATGACAGTGAATATGTTATTTTTTATTTTATTTTATAGCCTTTACTTAACGACTACAATAATAATTGATAACATAAATATATATATTTTAGACATCGGCATAGTCGTCTTGCCCTCCGGCATAGGCCTCCTCTAAAGATTTCCACTCTTTCCTGTCCATAGCGGTTCTTCTCCAACATGTTATTAAGTTACTACAAAAGTTAACTGTTTCTTGGAAAAAACATAATATTTATCCCATTTTGTGTAGCAGCACCAATGTGTGATAATATAATGAAATAAAAAACAATTTCAGGCTTCTTATTATTTTTATTTTATATTTCCTCTTTTGCATGTAAGCAACAAGTAAACAGTTTCACAACCCCTACAGATAATGAATACTTTCTGACAACATGATATTAATATTATACATTAGATTGAGACATTAATTACCTACCGAACATGCATACTATATATTTTTAATGACAATAATGATCAAATAATCATAATACCATGTTACATTATTTAATAAGAGAATTCTGCAAGTTTATAAGACCACATGCAATGGTAATGATATGATCAAGAACATGACGTAAGTTAGTATTTATCACTGCATGTTGTTTTAGCATACTAAATTCTCTTATACGCCTAATCACGCGTTTAATCAAAATTCGTTAACTAGCAAATAGCAATTATCTTGGTTTGTCGAACTTCAGTTTTAGATAACTTTTCACCAGCTTTTACACTTGGTGGCCTTAAGAGTTTTATGCCTGAAATGCATGTTCAAGGTGTTTGAAGCCTCTGACTGCTAAGATAGAACTTCCTTCTTGTAATCCATCAAGGAAGTTACAGTTCTCTACTATGACAACATCACTTGTTCTGTCCCCAAATCCTTGAGAAGCAAAATTAATCAAACCATTAGGCGTACAATATTACAATATATTAAATACTTTACAGTATTTCCCTTTTTATACTCTGACCTTGACAGTGCCTGATGAACAACATTAACATTTGTGGCTGCGCACATGGAAAGGTACCTAGTCACGGCATTTAGTTACAGAGTTACATGAGTTTTTGTCGAAGCGGGTGAAAAAGTGCCAAAATGGGTTTGTGCTATAATTGGGTTATTTACATCCTAAGGAACACGTGTGTACAAGAATATCAGTAAAATTATGTTTTTTTAGTATATTTCTCCGACCATAAAATTTAGTACTCAGGGTACCTTGTCACGCCATGTCTTAAAGCGTTTAAAATTTGAATAATTTTGTCAATATTTCCGTCGCGGGTAGTCAAATGCCTCTTTCTAACAAGGAAGGGTACCCAACTGTCCGACTCCGATTTGATTCATTTTGATATATGTTATAGGGTAGTCTAAAATCACGGACATTTTTATAAATAAAAATATATTGATTTCTGCAATAATTGTACCAAATAACATTTTGATACAAATATTTTTTGCGTTATAGGTACTAAAATAGTGCCTTTAAATTGAAGTTACTAAAGTTTAGTAAATGCCGTGACAAGGTAGGTACCCTAGTTACGTTTCCATACAAAAGTTTCGACTGGGTCACTAAACTAATTAATATTATAATATTGATTAAAGACTTAATAGATCATAAAGTAGTAGGTAGGTTATGTATATTGTATAATTGGGTATTTTATCCTAGTTTTACTCTATTTCTTGAAGATAATGACTTATCGTGACAAGGTACTCTGTTTAGTCAAATGTAAAATTGTATGTTTTACACGACTAAAACAGAACTTTTTATAAATAAAAATATATGGATTTCTGCAATAATTGTACCAAATAACATTTTGATACAAATATGTTTTGCATTAAAGGTACTAAAATAGTGCCTTTACATTTAAGTTACTAAAGTTTAGTAAATGCCGTGACAAGGTACCCTAGTTACGTTTCCATACAAAAGTTTCGACCGGGTCACTAAACTTTTTTGATAAAAAAAATGCTTTAACGTTATTTCGATGTGACACCATTGTAGCACACTATGCTGAATATAGTTAAATTATGTGATAAATCATCGATATACACATAATTTTGTTGCTTTTTAATATTATAAATGACCTTTTTTGCAATTGTTAATAAGTGCGGTAATTATTAAATTTATTGTTGATTATGGAATTTATTTTATTCAATTATTCCAAAATGCCTTAGAATATGTAACTACGATAAGAAACTAACAGTTTTAATCTCATTATATCATGAATTGGGTATAATGAACACTTTCGTATTTCTTTGGCATTATAAACTTTAAATGCAATTTTCTCAACTTGTGCATTTCGGAAGTCGCAAATTCAAAAATGTATATAAAAATCGTGGTTCAACCTAGTCATGATTCTTTTTTTTATTGATAGCAAATTTAATCTCCTTTTTGGAACTATGCATAACTCAATACCCGCAACTAAGTACTTTTCCATGTGCACAGCCACATTTGATGATTTTTGTATGTCAATTTCTAAGCAATCTATAATACAGCTGACATTGTGGTAGCGATGCCTAAATGCAATAGGAAGGTTCTTTTTTATTAATTTTTTATCAAAGTTTATAATGAATGGTTTTAAATAACTACTTATTATTGGAATGTTTACTAAAAATAATCTGCTAGCATAAGATAAGGATATTCCTAAATTATCCTCTAGTTCAGAAAATGTGGCGTTCATTCTAATTTTTTTCAAGCATAGTAAAATGTGTTCTATTTTTATATTCGTTAATTTATGCAATAGCTGAATTATAAAGTAACATTCTTTGGAAATACCAATATACAACATAGGCTTCCTTTCAATTAAGCGCACAGTATTTACACGGCACTGTAATTGTTCAATATGCTCATTATTTTCTATGACATTACTGTCGGAATCAGTACCTCTTGATGATGAAGTAGGTACAAAAGGTGATAAACGACCACATTCGTGCATTCTAAAAAGGAAATATCACTGTCCGATTTTTCTTCTTCCAGAACTTTTCTTTTTGCTGCTTGGATTGTGGCTGGGGCTGAAGGAGATGGTTTCACTTGGTATGAAACAGTCTTGAAGGGTGCTGTGGCAATAGTTGTATGTTGCCATATTGTTTGGACAGCCTTGCTCCTATGATTAACATTAACTTTTGTTCTTACTTGAATAGATTTCACCGTAGATATGATAGTATCTGTAATAGTTACTTTGTCCTGAGTTTTTGGTAATTCTGAAATATAAACACTCAAAATCAGTAACTTTAAAAAATTTGAAATCAACAACATAAATAATAATATATAAATGAGACAATCTTATATAAATCAACCTAGTCCTACTGTAGTAAACTCAAAAAAGGTTTTTGTTGTAGGTGCTAGATGATGGTATAAAAAATAAATATTATATAAATAAATACTTAAATACACCTAAAACAATCATGACTCAGGAACAAATATTCATGCTCATTCCACAAATAAATGCCCTTAAAGAGATTCAAACCCGAGAACTCCGACTTTGTTGGGTGGATGACTACCAACTAGGCTATGGAGGATGTCTAAAATATATTGATATATATTTTTTATAATTAATTAATATCATACCTTCAGGCTCCATAATTTCTTGCACCATGTCATCTTTAGTATTGATAGTTGTTTGCAGACACTTTGTGACATGGTCAATTCTTTGTCTTTTAAGAAACACTTCTCGGCAAGGAACAGCATCACTCAGCCGTCTCTTGAAATCCTCTTGACAGTGATATTAAGTTGGCACAGCCTCATTTGTCAGAAGTATCTTCTGAATAAAGCCCATTTTGTACTTCATGTAATTAGTTGTGTCTTTATCCATCTGAAATTTAACTGCATTGTTGAAATACCAACATTATATTTGACAGGACAGTAATCAGAAAACTACAAACAAGATGTGAAAAACCTCAACAATAGAATGCTGAAAACAAAATATTTGAGATCCTAATAGGGCGTTTTGCAATGTAGGGTCTAAAGAGGTTAGGAATTAAAGATGTTGTTATATTTTGTAAATACCGATATATTTACCTCCTATTAGGTAGGTATAACGTGAAGTGATACTTACATCAAAGTGATCTTCACACATAAAGACATTTGTATGTGATTTAATGGAATTTGGATCTCTTCGAGCTAACTTAAGCCAGTTTTCGTCTTTTGGGATCCGTTGGTATAGAAACAAACAGTTTCTGTGGACTGTTTATAGAAGTATTTGTACACTGTGGCACTATACACCATTTATACTCCATTTTATTCAACAAATTTGAAGAAAGGCGATAATAATTACGTACTGTTTACAAACGATAGTGACTCTGTTCTGTTTACTAGTAGGTGACGTCACTTGACCGGCGCCATTACAGAAACAGCGGCCCTACCGCGAAAAACGAAATTCGTAAATTTCGAGGATTTGTCTCTTTCACTCTAATGACGCCTTCGTTTGAGTGACAGAGGAAAATCCTCGAAATTTACGAATTTCGATTTTCGCGGTAGGGCCGCAGCGTTTTAGCCGCAGTTCTGAAATTTTAAACTTCGATATTGATTATTACTCATAATACATTGAAATTTACACAAATATTAATAAAATTGTGCTTATTTTGTTAGAACGAATAATTTAGACCGATTCTTCAAAAATAGTCAAATAGCCTTTACAGACAGTGCCCGCTGGCGAGTGTTTAAGAAACTAATAGGCAGCCATTTTGCTTAAACTTGTAAAACTAAAATTCCAAATCATTGTCAGCTCTGCCTCTTTGAAGCTTAGATGCTCACGCGCTTTTCAAAGTTTTCTCTCGAAATTCTTGTTTCTGTTTGTTGTTTCTAGTTATTAATCGTTATAGTTGTGTTTTTTGTTAAGTTTTACTTGCAACGAGTGATCTTCACTCGAGTGTTTCAATATGAGTGAAATACCGAACAAACATCGTGTTTTTGGCTGTGACCCTTTAGGTAAGTTAATTTTATTTCACCTTTAAAAGTTATATCATAACAATGATAAGCATTTTAGTAAGACTTTTCTCAACATCAATGGTTGGAATTTGTTTTGCGTGTAATTTTCTGTTATGTATCACATCACTCGTCAGTCGTCAGTCAAAGGATAATGGCGTATGAAAACTTTAAAAAACTATATAGTAACAGAACACACAAGGGTTTAGAGATGGGCGAAATGTGTCTTTTTGAAGAAAAGAGAGATACATATCTTTCGACGCGTGGGATATGAATCACTCTTTTATATCTTTATATCCTTATATATCCGTGATCTAGTTTCGTTAGTTTGGCTCCCGTCAGTCCTTTCACTCCCGTATATCGGCAGAGTCCTCTCGCTCAATTCGCTCAGATATGAAATATGAATTTAAAAAATGGATGGCGATCGATAACAATGAAAAGAAAGAATGATTATTCTTCATATTAGTTAACTGTAATTTATACAGTTGTTATATTATCTGTAAGTATGTAATTATATTTCATTCAACGACTGATACTTTTGATCGTAGGTAGCAATTCAATTTTGTATTTGAAATTACATACAAATTGTTAAAAATATCATAAACTTTAAAAAAGTGTTTATTTCATAGCAATATGACCGCAAATAGCTTGAAAAGTTACTTCAACTTTTTAAAAGACGAAACAAAACCAGTTATTAATGCTTGCTTAATGCAAGTATGAGGCTATGCTATTTTGAGCTTAACGCCCTTGCAATTGAGTATTCAATTACTCATTGAGAGTAAACGCGTGTTTACTTAAAATTGTCTTTTCATTTTGGTGCGGGAGCTAATCTAGGAGATATGGAGAGAGCCGATTGAGCCGAGAGCGAAAAAGAATATACGGTGTCACCCTAGCGCGAGCGAGATAAATATGGCCGCGCGAATTTGACCGAGCGCGTGCCGAAAGTTTCCGAACGCGCGAGCCGTTTGTATCGCGACTCGCGCGATTCGCTTCACGGGTTGGCGAGTGAGACTGTGTGCGTGTAATGATATACGTCGGATAAATATATGGTTCGATTTGTAAAGATATGAAGAGTGAGTCGATAGCACGGAGAGATATATATCTTTTGAATGACTCGCTCCTGAGTTACCCATCTCTACAAGGGTTGGGGTATAGCAAAGGGGGCGCGGGACTTTGAATTTTTGATGGAGGTGGTGTCATTATGACACGTATTTTTTATGATGCTATTGTATAGAGGACGCCAAAATAAGCATGTTTTGTATGGACAACTTTTCTTTAAACTTGATAATTACCAAGATATTGGCTCCTAAATAAAATTAGGTTTTGGTCAAAATTACTAATGTATGGGGATTAAAAATGCTGCGTGAGCGAGCGAAGCGAGCGAACAAAACCTTCCGGGGCAGATCCGACTCGGATAGGTTAGGTTAGAAGACTAAGGCGGGAGCAAAGCGACGTTATTTTTTTTTTTTTGCAACCCAGAAAACTTGTTCACCAAAACCCACACAAGTTAGTAATCTAAAAAGAAAGATCGTTCGGAAAAGACCATGATATAGAATGTTTTCTTGTAATATATTCTTGAGCGAATAACATTATTTTTTATTTATCGATATTGATGTCATAGCTGTTATGAGTAGAAATACGCGTCACGTGTTATTTTTCCATCATCAATCAAAAACCAAATTGTGTCGAGTGCTATGCATTAATCTTAAAATAATACTGCTTTTTAACAGTTAAGCCGCGTTTCCAACTAGTGTTCTGAGCGAGCATTCGTTCATTCTTGGGCAGATGAAAACAGGATTTCATATAGCAAAATGTTCGTTCCTCAGCCCACGAACAAGGGAATGCTCGCTCAGAACAACAGAAACAAAGAACAAACACGGCTTTAGAATAACATTTTTAGTAAATAAAAACTATTTAACAGTTGTAATTCCAGTTGTAAACTGTAATTCCACCACCAATCTACCTGTGTTCTTGGCTGCTTTTACTTTTTAATCACCACACTTGTGTAAATAATATTTGTTTTATTATTCTAGTCACATGCACAGATCAATAACATGGAGGATCAGCGTATGGCACACTTACGGGCTCAAAATATAGATCCAGATGTATCCACAGACTTATTGCTGATTCAACAAGGTGTCGATTCAAAATACATCGGACCCTAATGAGGAAGATCGCCAACCTTCCGAGCATATAAACAACATGATGAGATCATGAGACCTGTAGTAGTCATGGTAAACATAAATATCAATGTATTATTATTCACTAAACTTGAGTCTGAAATAAATTCCGTCCAAATTCCGTAAAAATAGGCCTTACAAATATTATTAGTATCAATGATTATAGTACGGTCAAATCGTATATTAAACTCGCAAAACATGTAGTAAAGCTGCATTTTTGGTATGTATGTTGTTTAGACACCATAGGGCACTATAAAACCACATTTTGCAAGCAAAAAAAAGTTGTGCTAGTTACGTAGTACGTGAAAAACTGCGAAATTTACGGTCATTTTTCAGTTTCTGATTTTTATTAAAAAAACCTTACGTTTTTTGACATTATATGTTAGGAAGCGTTTAAAGATTAATAAATTTCCAACAAGTTGAGCTAACATGTATTACCGTAGGTCTTATAGTTTTAGAGATTTGCGACTTCTTAAAAGTACTCTTTTTTGTAAACTAACGCTATTTTGAGTTTTCCTAACGATTTCGGCTTAATATCGCCTCACCTAATTATGCTACGAAAAACATGCAATAATGACCTTATAGCGCACTTAATATTCTTTCGTTAAAGGGTAAAATCATGTCAGCAAACTTTGTAATTGAAAATAAAAAGGCGTAATTCAAAAGGCAGTAGGCCCGCTATCTAAGTTTTTCATAAAAATCGCAAGTCGTGTTGCAAAGCTGCAATTTTAGTATATTATATAGGCCCTATAAGGACGTACAAAAATGTATATTACAAGAAATACAAAAAAACAATTTCGGCATAAGACGAAAAAAACTGAAATTTATTGGACTTCTTTTACTTTTTGACGTTTAATTAAGAAACTATTATCTTTTTGATACTAATTGCTACAAAACTTAAAAAGAATATTAAATTTGAAAGGATTTGAGCTACCTTGCATTACCCTAAATTATATAGATTTAGAGATACGACATTTCAAAATGTGCCCTTCATTAAGTTAAGAAAATAAATGCATGTTTTGAAGCCTCGTATACCCCCAACTATAAGACTTACAGTAATTGTTATCGGCTCAATTTGTTCCAAATTTAATGTAGTTGTTATCTACAATTATTTTTTTTTTCTTAGCGCGAACGTTTTGCCAATATTTAGTGAATAGCTTTAACGTAACCTAAAATTTGTTTAATTTTTGATAAAAAGGCACTTTATGAAATGTCGTATCTCAATATATATATAACTTACGGTGATGCAACGTAGCTCAAATCCTTTCAAATTTAATGTTCTTTCTTAATTTTATAGCAATTAGTATCAAAAAGATAATAGATTTTTAGTTAAACGTCAAAAACTAAAAAAAGTCCGATTTTTTTTCCGTTTTTTTACGTCCTATGCCCAAACTATTATTTTGTTTTTCTTTTAATATGCATTTTCGTATATATCTATAAGGCCTTTATAATATAACAAAATTGCAGCTTTGCAACTCGACTTGCGAATTGTATGAAAAACTTAGATAGCAGGCCTCTTGTCTTATGAATTTCGCGTTTATACTTTCAACTGCAAAGTTCACTGACCTAATTTTACCCTTAAATTAAAGAATATTAAGTGCGCTATAAGGTCATTATGGCATGTTTTTCGTAGCATAATTAGGTGAGGCGATATTAAGCCGAAAATGTTAGCAAAACACAAAATTTTATCTAGTTTACAAAAAGGAGTACTTTTTAAAGTCTCGAATCTCTGAAACTATAAGACCTACGGTAATGCATGTTAGCTCAACTTGTTGGAAATTTATTAGTCTTTAAACGTTTAATAACATATGACATAAAAAACGTAAGGTTTTTTAAATAAAAATCAGAAACTAAAAAATGGCAATACATTTCGCAGTTTTTCACGTACTACCCAGCTATCACAACTTTTTTTTGCTTGCAAAATGTGGTTTTATATACTGCCCTGTGGTGTCTAAATAACATACCAAAAATGCAGCGATACTACTTGATTTGCGAGTTTAGGGTAAAATTATGTACGATTTGACCGTACTATTATTAGATTAACAATAATAAACCTTTATGTCATACATAAATCTTTGGGGGAGGCCTATGTTCAGCAGTGGACGTCTTTCGGCTGATATGATGATGATGATGTCATACATAAAATGGGATAAATGTACCGAACACATACATTTCACTGAACAAGCACTAAAGTTAAGTAAATCGACAAAGTGGGACGCTCCCTATAGAAAATCACTAAACTTTATAAACGTACAAAAGTACTTAGAATTTGATATTTACCTACTTTTTAGCCGTGATAAATGTGATTATTTAGTTATGTTATACATTAAAATACACATGTCATTTGCATTTTTTTATGCTGTAGGTATTTTTTAATTAGTTTCTTACTAACTTTTTGATATAATAACTGGCTGAAGGGTTCCATAGAATTGTATGTGCATTTTTTAGCATGCGAATACATTTATAAATACAACTTTAATGATTAATCTGGGTTTCGTGTTCTAAATTTAAAAAATAAACTCATATTCCTGATTGACATATTTTCCTTGTTTTTCATGTTCAAAAATCCGTAAAATTTAAAGTACTGAAGTTATATACTTACAAGATTTTGACTTATTTGAAATCCTTTGGAAAAGAATGCCGATTCATTTGATACTAGCCATTCCATAACTTCAAGTACAAGTCTGTTTTTTGCCATCCCAATCTTTAAGCAACGTTTTCTCAATAGTTGCTTTTTCACTTCTGCATCTTTGAAGAGTTTAAAAAAAATAATTATAGCACTTAGAGACATATACCTTACACCAAAAGATAGCGTATGATCTATAGTATTTGGAACTACTCATAACTCCATATCGACAAAGTGGGACGTTTACCGTAAAACGATCACAAATGTTTTGTATGTGTATGTATTTCTGTATCTTATTTTTAAAATTTGGTTTCTTGATGCTACAGGCACACGATGATGTCGTGGAAACCTTTGCTTTAATAAATAAATAAATAATTAACTACATGTGCCTTCCCGGCTACTTGTCGAAGGGAGATAATCACGGCAGACAGACAAGCCTGTTTCGCTAATAGCTTTATAAAATTCATTCCTGGCAGAGACATACAATTGGTTTATTCAAAATTTAATTAGGCTATTCTACTGGTATAATCCTTTGTATGCTGTACTGTATCTGATCCTGAAACATGTATTTTTTCAGGCCTTGCAGTATGTTTGCAAGCAGTTGGCACCATCGGAGCACATTTGGTGAGGACAAGATTTGGTGACATTGTAGCCTGTAAGCCGGTGAATTGTCATTGATTTGATCTAGAGGAATCCTAAAAATCTAGAGGTAATCCTTTGAATTTTTTTTTTTTGATGACTTATAAATAACATCATCAAGGATACTTTATACATGAAATTTCCTGCTAAACAGGTTGTTAGCTTTATTAGTTTTAGATACCATGTTTCATAGTAACATTTACTATTTAAGAGCTACACAACCCTTATCTAAAAAGAAAATACCAATATTTTATTTTTCAAAAAGTTCAGGTTCGATGCCTGGACCGTCTACACGTATTTTTGTATATTCATGGGGTATATTCTGATAGTCCATGACGTGAGGAATCTAAAAAAAAAATTTTACGTCAAGGTTTGGACCACCTTGTATATTATGGTTTCCAAAATCTTCATACCGACCCATTTTAATTGATCAACCTGTATATAGGTACTATTGTGCCAAAATAATAAGTCAACAATGTACAAACATTTAGTACCTTTACTATACAGGCCAGAGTCAATTTTAACGCAAATTCACTACATCGAGATACTAAATGCAATAGTAAGATCGTTACCTATAATGTGTTGAATATTGTATTCACAAAGCCACCATCTCCGCCGTCACCATACTAAATTATGTGAAAACAATTCATTTTAGACATCATGTTTCATAGAGACATTTACGGCTTGAGACCTACACAATCGATATTGAAATAGAAATTGTGTAAGTTTATTTTTTCAAAACAACCGGGTTCAATTCCACGGCTGGGTACAGGTATTTTTTTTCAAATTTATGAATGCAGTTTTAGTTTTTATAAAAATCGTTGACATGGTTCCTAAGAACATTATTATCTTCGTATGTCTTATAGTATCAGACATTCCCATACTCATCGATTTGAATAAGCCACCCTATATAGAATAGACCGTTCTTATGCTTAGGTACTCTTTTGTTTTTCTCTTTTAAGTTATTTTCGTCTATTTCAGGAGCCTTTCCAAACTCACCGAGGAACACGTTAATTTTATAAACAAAACAAGAAGATGATACAAAGTGCAGCAACTACCTGCGATCAGTCTGACCATTTTATTGCCACAGGACCGTTGCCTGAATACTCCTGTCTGTGTCTATATTTACATTTATACAACCATGCTAAAATAGTACATTACGACACGAGTGCGAAAAACATGAAATTCGAAACAAGTGGCAATGTTTTATATCGACACGCGTCTCGTACGACGTTTTTTAGTGCACCTGCAGATGGCCCTCCGAAGTTTTGGACCTGACGTAAAATGACACACTTCTCGCTCTAGAACCTAAAAAGGCACCATCTGTACTAAAAAAAAAAAAAGTAAATATGTTAAACTGTATGTAAAATTTTCACACAATGAAAATGTTATATTTGTTAGAAAAATAATAAAATTTTAGGTGATATCTGTATGCTGTATGTATCGGTGTCAGCTATGTACACGAGCTACGATTACATACCCTATCTTAATTTTTTCATGCATACTTTGTTTTAATCGATCCAACGTCCGAGGTGGGGATCAAACCCACATGCTCAGCTTTCGTGGCTGATGCCTGCACCCCTTAGCCACTCGGTCTTAGCAACCACCAGTCAATTTACTCAGGTATATGCAATCCCTTACAAGGCTAGGCGCCTTTGACCATTCTCTAAGAGCAAGCAATACATGCCTGCACCTCCTATTAGAATACTTTACAGTTTTCTAGAATAGCTAGAGAGAGCTGATGCTGCCATCTATTGAACGTATTGTGAAAACACAAATCAAATTATTTAGTAACTAAATATTTTGATTAGTGCTTTTATTTAGTTAATGACAATGAACAATTTGATTTATGTTTTCACAATACGTTCAATAGAACATAATGTATGCTCTTTATAATGTGGTTTATGTCGTTACTATCCATAACGTATATTTCTTAACGACAAATTTGTGTCAGTGCACATGGAAAGGGTGTCGCAACTCTTAAAATAGACCTTATGTGTTCTTCAATAAAGTCAATTTTAAACACCGTGACAAAGTACCTTTCCATGTACACATTTGTTCAGGTATTTGCCTTGCTTGACTCAGTTTTGCACCGAACTACAAATCTCCAGCTCCAATGATCTCCTTAAATAGACGCCATTTCACCATAATGACAGGTGTGAGGTCATTTATAAAATATCACTTTTACTGCCGTCACAGGCCACCGTAGGCTACGACTACCGCTTACTATTGGATAGTCTATGTGCATCTTTGCTACCTGCGTGCCTACATAGAATAAGGACATTTGCTTATATCGTTAATCAGCTATTTTTTATTTTCGAAGGTCGGGACAATTGTCAAAAGGTTTAGAAGAATTTTCGTTGATTCTTGACACGAGTGAGAATTTCGCTACATTGTCGTGTTTCTTCAGACAATTGTAATTTTACTCCGCAAAAAAGTTACTTTCTACTGATGTATTAAAGATTTTGCAATACATTTTACGTTGGTGGCAAAAAGACACACGGCCCGTCCGACTGATGCCTATTAATGAAACCATAAGTAATGTGTGTGTATGTGTACCTACACCCGAAAAAGCGTTGAAAATTATAATCAGCATTTCAGAGAGCACTGACGAGAGATGCCACAAGGAGACTAGTTAGCAGGACAAGCTCTGCAAGCTCTTAGTGTAAAAATATTTTTCAAAGAAAATACAATGTTTTATATCTTACATTCGTTTCTTATTTCTTCTTGTCCAATCAGTACTATAATGTAAGTGCAAATCATAAATATCATCACATACTACACTATAATAGTCTATACTATAATAGTGTAACATGTTGGCAATAGAGTTGAAATACACGGTGCTCGCGAGCATTGCGAAAGATTTTAACTATGCATTCTAGACATCAAAATAAACAAAAAATATTATGAGACCTAATGTCAAATTCCACAAAAAAAAATTTTTTTGTTTCTTTTTTGTTAGACCTTTTGAATACTTTTTATCATTATAACAATTTGTTGAAATTAATCTTTTAAATTATTTTATTTGCGACAGGTTTTTTCGACAAGTTTCTTATTTTTTGATTGTCAGGCAAATGATGTGGTAATATTAGAACACATTGTGGTACCATTGTAATCTAAAAGAAGTTTTATTACGAGTTACGTCGAACAACTTATTTCGAAAAAAGGTTAATTATCTCTGGAACCAATCCGAATCTAGGAAATTTTATATAACACTAAAGACTCTAAATATGCTCAGGAATTCAGCATTAAAATCTTTCGGAATGCTCATGAGCACCGTGTATATCCGTATTATGATATCCATACGATATTTATGGGAAAATGCTTTGCATGTTGTCTACTACTGATTAGGTACATTATACTGAACAAAGTAAGTAAATAGATATTGCAGGAGCTTTAACTTACACGGGCTCATACTCATAATCTCATGAACATTAAAACGTCAAAATTAAAATATAAAGAATCAACATATTTATTATAGTCAATACAATAAGAAATTTACCCTCAGCAGAGTAGCAGACAAATAATTAAGTAACTAAAACACCTTAATGAGTTGTAAGTACCTACTCTTAAGTTATAGTCGAATTAATAAATAATTATTAATTACATATTAGGTCATTCATTACCTCTGAATTTGGCGTTTTTTATGGAGAATTTTGTGAAATATAGTAGATTACATGCCAAGGCCGTTTAAGTGGGAAATGTCTCTGATGAAGTGTAATTGTAGACAAACATGTTTGCCAGTAATATTAGTCACTTCTAAGGCGTGTTTTGTATACGAATCTCTATTTCATAAAACAAGGTAATATCATAAGTTTATTTATACCTATTTCAACCATGTGAACCGGCAGCATATGGCAAGAGTTGTTTTCAATTAAGGGGGAAAAAACGATTATTAGTGTGATAAAACCTTTGTACTTTGTGTAAACCACAGTACACTGTTGAAAACAAAGAATTATTTAAGTTTCTCCTTAGACAATAAAATTAAGAATCAACTAAAGTCTATGACCAAAAACACCAATTTCATAGATAGATAGATAGAATACTCTTTATTGCACACCTTAACAAAAAAGAAAATATGGTTAAAACAGACGATTATACATAGGAAAGAATGATAAATCTACAAAAACTCTAATTTAACATGAAAGTAATAACATTTTGAAATTCTCTCAATACCAGGAGTGCATGTATGACTATAAATTGACAATATCAGTCCTAATTCTTCAATTAAATAATCTTGACTTAAAAATGTAATTATGTAGGTATGCTTTCTGTTGATTACCGTTAATTGACTGACATACATTTAGTATACTACCTATTATTATTAATCTCCTTCAGGATGTCATTTTGTTTATTTATTTTTTCATGCATGTAGCATTGTCTTATCACTTCTACTTTTTCTGTCAGCAGTGTTTTCATATTCATTTTATTTCATCACTCGTGGCGTTGAGGTAATATTTCTGGATTATTTTGTTTCCTTGTCGTCAGCTAGAATATTAAAATAACTAGTTAATAATCTGTATCAATATTGAGTATTATTTACCTACATTAGAATATATTATTTAGCGAATTTATTTACCACTGATAAACAACTGGCATCATTTCCACTACCTTCTGGTTCCTGTCTTGAGTTAAGTTGTATTGTGGATAGTAAGCAACAATACACAGGGTGGCCAAAAAAGAAATGCATGACCCATAACCATTGCCAGTGAGGTTTTAGGACGCAGAGTAGATGGCCTAGCCGATTTGTTTGGAAATTAATTTAGGTTGAAGAACCTGTAGTACCTAGTAAGTAGTAGGTACTTAATAGTAGCACCTTTGTTAGTAGTTTATTTTAATTAAAAATAATGATTCAGCCTTCTAAAACTGTCAAAAAGCCCCTAGGGGGTCTATTATGAGTCCCAAAAGCTCACAGGCAACAGATGTATGTAAAACAACCGACCAATAAACAAATACTTGTGATAAACAAACAGAAAAATCTTCTCGCAGGGATTCTAGCTTAAACTTCCAGCTTTCTAGGCACTTAGGCTACGGAGGTTGACAAAAATAATAAATGGTGAAGGTAAACGAATAACTATTATAGTTTTACCATAAAGTATGAGTGATTATCCGTCAGGATAATAAGGCAGGATATATTACAGGCCAAGCCATGGCTCAAATATTCGCTTGCTCCAGTGAGTGGCCATCAGTTCTTCGGGCATTTTGTCCAGCCCACTTGCACTCTGATATTTTCTGAGCTACGTCGGTGACTTTAGTTTCACGGATATCTTCATTCATAATTAGATCTCATGGAGAAACTCCCAAGCATTGCCCGTTCCATCGCTTGTGGAGTGTGCTTACGAAAGATTACTACACAGATACACTAGTCTTACTACATAGACCGTACTAGCTTTTGAATCGACGTGTAATTATTAGTATTCTCACTAAAAATTAATGAACATATAATTATTATTTAAAAAAAAACACCCACGATACTGCTTATCGGCAACTTCAAGCAGCCCGACAAAATTGTCAAGTTAACTTGAAATTTGATCCATTTGATGGTGTGATAAAAATTATATTAGACGTCAGATTATCCGGTCAAGAATTCACGAGTATCGATGAGATCTGTCACTCAAAGTAAACACCGCCAATTTCAAAATTATGGTACTAAAAGTTACATTTTTAACAAAAATACAATTTGTTTTAGTTGTCAACGGTAAATATGCGATCATCATAAGCTCCTGCGAGGCCCCAATCGAACCAAAATCGTCTAAAACTTTAATAAAGCACAATTATAGTTGATGCTAAATTGTCACTGTCAAATTGTCCGCACGATTACTGTATCTGTGCCCGCAACCATGTTGTGACCTTCACTGAATGCCGACATAATGTAGAGAATTGGATAGACAATGACAATTTGGTAAACGATATAACCATCATAAGCCCCCTGGTGTAAGTATGGTAATTGTTACACATAGGTATAAACAAATACAATAGGCACACATTTTCCTGTTATTTTGTTGTGGTGTCGTTGAATAGCTTGTTACGAAACTGCGAAATGCGATGCCAACATCCTTAAGCTTTAATGTCGTATTGTTGTAATTTGTAACTACATAATTTGTGTGTTTATAATCAAATTATACAGCGTGTATTTTGACGTTACCTCAAACCGTAACCAAATGTAGGTTTTAATACTATGGACCGAATAAAATGATTTTTTTTAAGCTAGTAAAATAAAATGCGAATAAAATGATTTTTTTTAAGTAGTAGCAATGCTATACTTAAGAGACCGACGATTGACGTCATTTTGGATTAAATTTCAGAACTAGTAGTACCTAGTCAGTGGCTACTTAGTCCTTAATAGTACTATTTTACGAATAACTATTAAAAAATCGACTTCTGAAACTTCTAAAAAGACCATAGGGGGCTATTCTGACTCCCAAAAGATCACAGGCAACGGGAATCCACTTATTTTTTGACCACAGTGTATATTACGTTTTTGAAGAAAGACATTATAATCTTCATTATCAAACACTGAGCCCTTTGCATCGTTTCATTTCATTTTTATTAAAAACTAGCTGTGCCCGCAACTTCGCACGCGTGCTGTTCGGTGTGTTGTACTTTTTATAATATAATTAAATTATGTAGTCGTTTCATAGAACACCGAATGCCGAAATCCTTTGAATTGTGTTAATGATAAGATATCAGATTAACAGCCAAGTCAGATGAACTGGGTCGCGTTTTAAAACTTACAATTTACAATTTCGCTGTTTCGACCCTCTTCAGCCGTATTATATGTAATAGAATATGTATAGATAGATGGTTGGTACGGTACTTAACATGTCAATTAACAAAGTAAAAATAATAATGCAACTTGCTTTTAGATTAATTTGTCTTAAAATACCTCGGCCCCACGCATGCCTCCCGAATGTCTGGGACCCTATGATTCCGATATATGGCAAAGAGATACAACGAATAAATAATATTAAATGTCAAACAATTTAAAAACACGCGCACAGCAACTGAAAATACCTTAAAATCCTATTAAAAAAATATCGATACCTACATCTCTCGATAGTTTACACTAGCACTAGTATGAGTTTCATGGTTTTCTGTCTGTAACGGAAATGCTCGTAACCGCACGCTCGCCAATTAATTTTACGAGACTATTTTCTCACGTAATATAAATAAAGACAGTACGAGTACAGCTACCGCCACAAATTTTACGAAGACTTTCGCGATATTAATAAATCCAAGGTACAGTCCCGGCGAAAAGCGTGGTCGTTTGTGTACTATCGTAATAATAAATCTAGTTACAGTTAAAACGGTGGCGTTCTATTTATGTAATGTTGGAGATAATGCGGTTTATTTGTGACAGCGGCTATTCTAGGACGGGTTGTGAGATTCTCGGCTGCATTTCATTTCGTCATGAACCAAAACTAGAACTGGTATACAGAGCAGAAATATTGCCAGCGCAGAAACAGTAGGTAATTGTGAAACATTACATAAATCCAAATTAACATGATTGAATATTTTATCATAGAATATTGTATGTAAGTCTAATAACAAAAGATCATCTACGATAACTTGTAAACAAAACATAAAGTAGGTAGGTATACTTTGCACAAAATGTGCAAAAACGACTAAAAAGTATTTTTGCTCTCTGTTTTCTAAAAAACCAATAACCCCCTTATTCATAAACGTCTGCTAACTTAACAAGCCGCTAATAATTGTTTGTCCCTTTCGGTCTTAACAATGTGTATTAATATATAACATAATAAGAGCAAAAGGCAGAAACAAATATTAGCGGCTTGTTAAGTTAGCAGACGTTTATGAATAAGGGGGTAAGACTATAAACATTTAACGAACTTAGTCTAATTTAAAATCAAATTTTCTCCAAGGACACGTGATTTTATCCATTAAAGTCGGTTATTGTTAAATTTCCAAAATATTAAAATAAGATAAAAACACGTAAAATCTGTTTGGGCATTGTTTCTTCAGTCTATTAATCCATTAACCTTATCACTCTTATCAGGTGGGTTATGCTTATGATGGTATCGTTTTTACCGTTTAATAATAAGTATTTTACGTCAATTTCGCACTTGTATGCTTTTTGTCACAATGTAACAGCAACGACGACAAATAAACACAACCATCATATAAGCCTACAGAAAGACATAGATGGACCAATGGTCACTTTCTAACGCCGCAGCCACGACATCGGTCTAAGACGACTGGCTTAGCGGAAAACGTATGGTAGTCCCTCTCGTACCCATATCGGCATCCCGCTCCAACTTATGGATTCGCTCGCCGCTGGTCGCCTTAGACCAATGTCGTGGCCGGGCCGTAAGACTGCACCGATTTTCTTTCCTTATAGTTCAATGAACAAAGGCCTTTATCCTTTAAACAATCGCTAGTAAAGTTACCCGCGTCCTCAGCTGTCTGTTTTCTCGTGAGAATTAATTTCCCCACTGGCGTACTTCCATATTTAGCCTTTGTTATTCGCTTTGGGCGCCATTGTCTTCAGTCTTTCTATCATATATTTAGCTTGGCATTCAAGGCCGGGCCACATCAAATGCATGTGCGTGGCGTGCATATTGTAGCTTGTGTAAATGTCATATTAGATGGCACACCGCTTGCGTGGCGTGCACATGCTTACAAGTGATTACGATTTGCACAGAATCGATTATGTGCATAAATATTACTATTATAGTATTTATAACATACTTTTTATTTCTCTGATAAGTTGTGGACAGCCTGATAAGTTGTGGAAAGCAGCATGTGTATCAAAATTATTTACGTCTTGGGCGTTAACCCTTGTTTTTTTTTATTTATTAAGAATCAAACGGTCATTTACAGACATGTAAATATATACAGGGTGGAACAGAACGACGACCCGTCCCGCTACCGACCAAGTCTACCAACCATTACGATAAATTTTCAGTATGGTACCAACATCGAAATATTTAAAAAAAATGTTAACCCCTCATACAAAGTGAGTGATTAGTTAAGAGTTCAATAGTATGCAAAAGACAATTTTTTATGTACGTTTTCGATGTTGTTCCCTTAATGAAAGTTCATTGTAATGGTTGGTAGACTTGGTCGGTAGCGGGACGGGTCGTCGTTCTGTTCCACCCTGTATGTAACATTTGTTTAACAGCTTAGACCTACATCTTAACTTAGCTTAGTCTCTTAATTAACATTATAACGAATGATAATCACATTGAAAGAGTAGGTATAGTATAGGTAGTAGTTACACGTGTACATAATTGTATACTTAATCCAACCAGCCCGCCGGCAGAAAAAAATGAAGAAAGAGGCGGCAATTTCTAGTTTTCTATGGAAAACCAACTCCTGCCAACATTTTTTTTTAATTTCCGCCCTTCCCCGCCTACGAGCCGGCTCGACAGTGTATATATGACAAGTGGTAATGGACCATTGTGCAATACAGCAGTTTTTATTATTTTTGTTTAAATAGTTTCTGGATTCCCCATTACGCTCAGGATTCCACTTTAGGATCCATGGCTTTATTCGATGAACGCCTTTAATATATCTTTTTGATCCCTTCTGACACAATGCACTATTGTTTCCCCATCTGCCATCTGTCTCTACTATATTCCGCCTTTGTTGTTAGCTAGGGCCTTTACTTAGTCAGCCTCCGTTGCCTAGTTGGTAGTGACCCTACCTACGAAGCTCAAGGTTCTGGGTTCGAATGCCAGCGAGGACAAATGGGTCTTAACGAGAGTTTGCCTGCGACCACGGGTGTAATGTCATGCCCGAAACGTCAGGATAATATCAAACTCAATTGAGCTTACCGTGGGACTAGGTCGATTTGTGTATGGTGTCCCAAGATATTAAATAATTAATTAATTTAATACCATCAGCATCATTATCATATCAGCCGAAGGATATCCACAGCTGAATATAGGCCTCCCCCAAAGAATGCCACAATGACCGGTCCTGCGCCACCCGCATCCAGTGGACTACGCGGACAGCGGAATTTATTTATCTTGCAATCATACATAGCTTTAAGAGAGTTAACATCATCATTATATTTCAGTCCACTACTGGACTTAAGCCTCTTCCAGTACCCACGCGTATGGACGCATCGGGAGGTAAATGCTCATTATCGCCACGTAAGCAGGTTGGCGATCGCAGATACTACCTAGTATGTCCACCATGATGACGCTGCAGTCCATCATATGTTTTCCATAATTGTATGGTCAGTGACTCTTCAATTCCTTAGTCGACTCGTACGACAGCTACACCCACTGGAGAAGTTGGGGTGATGATGAATGTATTCTAATTGCCGTCACCAGGCGACGAAAAAAAGAGAAGAGAGTTGTTAGTAAAGTACTCCCCATACTCAGAGCGCCGTGGACAAAGGGCTTTATTCTTTAAACAATCGCTAGTAAAGTTATTCACGTCCGCAGATGCCGCTCGTCCTCGCTCGAATAAACGTCGAAGTAGACTGTCTTCAGGTGGACTTCAGCTTTTGTTCTTAATTTTGCGAATCATGCAAGAGGCAATTACACTTGGTCGTTCACTGTTATGCTATTCTCTTATTCACACATTCGACGCTGCGTTCGCCAACGAGCTCGACGTCGAGACAGCCTTGTCTAAAATCCTAGCTGTTTTATTTGACATTAGGAATCGAGGCTGTGAGCGACGTTGTGGGCGAGTTCGTCGCTGTTTTTCGTTAGAGAATATGAAGTTCGTACATTAAACGTCAAACTCTCGACGCAGTGTAGTTCCAGCTCACGCCGCATTCGTCGCCGAGCACTAGTGTCGTTTAACGTACATTTAGTGAATACCATTTTTAGGCTCGACGACGCCGCAGCGCTGACACAGCGCTGACTGCAAGGCGGTTTCCTTAGTGAATACTGCTGTATCCAGACATTGACAGTTGCCTGGCTACCTCGTGCTTAAATCGGCGAACGCATTAGCCGCAACACCACATTTTAAAAGTCAATTCGCATAAAAAGCAGTGTCGCGGCAGTAAACCTATGTTAATAGGAATTGTTCAGTTATTTCGAAGCATAAACGTATACTTCTATAAACGTTTACTTCGAGCTGTAAAAAATAGAGGGGGAATACTTTTATTTACGACTTATTACCTATATGATCATGAGACCTGGGTGCTTAGCCAAGTTGCCAATCATCATCATCATCATAAGCCTATGATAGTCCACTGCCACACGTAGGCCTCTCCTGTTAACTATGCGTATAAACGCATTAGGAGATAAATGCCCATAATCGCCACGCTGGGCAAGCGGATTGGCGATCGCAGTAATGTGTCCACTATGATGACGCTGCTGCCCATCATCAATCTTAGCCGTGTGGTGACGGCAGTAAGAATACATTTGTCACCACCCCAACTCCTCCTGCGGGTGTCGTAAGAGTCGACTAAGGGATTGAAGTGTCACTGACCACTAGTTGCCAATCGCTAAGGCTCAATCGTGAACGATAGGCAACTAACTGATATCTCGAAAACTGTTCACTTAACGAAAAATATCATTTATAAACCTTGATATAATTTTAAAAGACCTTTCTATTGATACCCACACCCACACGCTTATTTACATTGATAAATGTTTGCTATTGTGTACGGAGGGCCGCACAAAAAAAAATTGTTTACCCTTTAGTATCATAATTTTGTAACGGCTCATACAACACATATCCTTATCTTTAATTAGCATTACTCACAGTCACAGACGGATACCTAGACTAGACTAGACGGGTTCTGTTTTTGCCATTTCGGCAACGGAATCCTAAAAAATGAGAATCCATTTCTCACACCAACACCATACCAGGGTGCTTAGACAAGTTGCCAATCGCTTACGCTTAATCGTCAATCGTAAACGAAAGGCAGCTAACTGTCTTTGTCGCACTAATATGAAAGAGTAACCGAGAGGGAAAACTATGATACGCTACTAAGCGTTAGCGATTGGCAAGTTGGCTAAACATCCAGGTGGTCCTCTGACTCCGACTTCCCTGAACGGCGCCTGCGCACGCTTCCCGAAACTGATTAGTGTGGTAGAGCTCCGTGCTTTGTCCCGGAGATATATCGCTCCACGAGCCACATGATTTACAACGTCTACTGACGTTGTGGTCGGAGTCAATAATATTCTGGGAAGGGAGTAGCTATACAGGAAAATCTTGTAAAAATGTGGACGACGAGTAAGTACCTACCTATCCACTTAGAAAATTCAGTCATAATGGTCACGTAAAATTTCTTTCTCAGGATTAAAAGTAAATTATCACATAAGAGTTCTTGTATTGTAGTGCAGTTGGAATAAGTAGTGCGAAGTTTCCATAGTTTAAACAAAAATATGGCCGGCCCTCCGTAAAATTTTAATAAATCTTATCTAATATACTTGTTTTAAGCTAACATGGTCATTTACATTATTATTATGACTTAACCCTTTAACGGGCAAGCAAGACTCAAGAAAATCCTGGACTCAATCTCCTCACCTCCATCCTGTAGTACAAAAAAATGTGTGTAAGAAAAAAAACTAGGGTGGTCGTTTTTGAGACCGGTGCCCTATAAAATTTTAAATCAATATCCAACATTCACTTAAATTCAAAAGTTACAACCGGCAATCAGTCTCGGATTCAAAAATATTACAGTTTATAAAATATTACAACTGTAATCTCAAATTAAAATGTGCGAAACCAAAACAACGAGAGTCGAAGATTAATGCGTTTAATTAAATTTTGACGATAATTTACGGCGGTCGATTTCTCCGAACTGTCAACTCCCGCGCATCTGTGTATCGCATCGTACAATCTGAACACTATTGCAGGTTAATAGTATAGGTAAGTCGTTGAGATACGATCTGCAAATCATGGTGTGTCATACTCATAATTTTGCGAGCTTTAATCATGTTTTAAAGATATTAGAACAAGTATTTATCAACAAACTTTTACTATCCGGAACTAGATTGAAATGAAATGAAATTATTTATTGCTGAACATGGATTGGTGATATTACACTCAAAATTTTCTGTAAATGCACAATATCGCCATAATAATTGGAGTCTGCTCAGATGGCGACCGTACTATTATCGGTACTTACAGTCAAGTACTACAATAGGTATCGAAATATTCCTCTTATAAATATGTTACGACGTTATTATTACACAGAATTAAAGTGAACTGGGACATATTTTTGAGCATTTATTTATATACAGATTACTTTGCCTTTGACATACAGTAAAATAAAATAGTACAATATTCCAAGTTAGTATTATTAATACGTTATTCGTACGTGTAATATGTGCCTTGTACACTACGATTCGGACTACTCTCGGATGATGACTGTGTGAGCGCTATCTGATGGGCCGAGATGCGCGTGCGATCATTTTCATTCCCGCTACTGTGTCAGCTGCCCGTGATGTCATACTGCGTAGGATAATAGGTTAAAGCTAGACTTTAATACGACTTACTCTAATAAACTCATATGTCCTAGAGCACACACAAGTTTATACAGGGCGTCCCACGGCGATGCCACATGGAGGGAAAGTACCTTAAATATCATAGATAGCGTATTTTACTGAAAGAAGACTTTATTTTATTTTTAAGACTTAGTAAAATTGCATTCAATTTTTTTTTATGTTTTTTGAAAAAAAAATATCGCGACTTCGGAGAAAAAATACCTTAATTATTGGAAATGAACATCTTACTTAAAGAAGACATAATTTCGATTTAAAAAACAAGTTCTAACTTGTTTTAAAAAAAAATGTTTTTTTTTTAAACTTGAATGGATTTTTTTGTTTCCGACCTATGTTATTTGTTATTTAGCAAAAAAATAATTCTCACATTGAATTCTTTCGATTGGTATGACAAAGCTACAGGATATTTTTTTCTCGTGTAGCGGGTTCGATTCCCGGGTTAGCCATGAAATTATTTAAATGCAATTCAAAATGTTTTTTAAATCAAAGTAATGTCTTCTTTCAGTAAGATGTTCATTTACAATAATTAAGGTATTTTTTCTCCGATGTCGCGATTTGTTTTCCATGCTAATTTTTTTCAAAAAAAATTAAAACAAGTTGGTACTTGTTTTTTAAATCGAAATAATATCTTCTTAATTATTGTTTTCTTTAAGTAAGATGTTCATTTCCAATAATTAAGGTATTTTTTCTCCGAAGTCGCGATATTTTTTTTCCAACCATTTTTTTCAAAAAAAAAAAAAAAATTGAATGCAATTTTACTAAGTCTTCAAAATAAAATAAAGTCTTCTTTCAGCAAAATACGCTATCTATGATATTTAAGGTACTTTCCCTCCGTGTGGCATCGCCGTGGGACGCCCTGTATAGTAAAAATCGCTATCCTATGACTGTACTTTTGTTTAACAAGCTCCCAAATGGTCTCAAATCAAAGGCATTTAAAATTATTTAAGAGACAGTAAGTAGGTACGATGCAGGAATATTTAGATTATTGAGCTGTCTTGTATCATCTCAACGCTTTATGAATCTGCGATTCGAGTTATACCAATTGTATTATTTTTCTATCTGGATATTGCTACGTAAATGTGGATTAGCTTTAGTTATCTTAGTGCATGTTATTAAGACATTAATGAAATTTGAAATTAGCTTGTCACTATTTGGCAGAGTAGCATGGCTCATTTAATTGTAAACTGTAACATCGATTGTACGCCCGCAAATAAATAACTTACGACTTAGATAACACTTTCCTATGGTGGCGGCAGTAAGAATACGTTTGTCATGAGTTCATGACCATTAAATTTACACAAGACGGGCAGCCGCGTCATCGTAGTGCACTCTGCACACTGCGAAGATGGCCAACCCGCTCGCCAGCGTGGCGATTATTGATATTATGTCCTAATGGTTCTTTACACCGTGTGATGACGCCAGTAAGAAGATTTACGCATGAACCCTAAATGATGTAAAAGCCTACGCTGCCATCGTAGCTATCGTATCGTAGAGCTACGGCTATGCGAGGCTCTCGCGTTGCTACGACGGACCTACGGCGTAGCCAACGCGTGTTGCGGCCATTTTTTTTCAAAATTGTTCCCCTACTTTTTTGGAATTGGAACTTTCATATGATTTCTACTCAGAATCGCGAGCTATTCAATACATCTTCTTCCTCAATTCATCATGTGACATGCTTGAAGTTCTGAAGTTCGTGAACGCATGATAAATTAATGGTAACTTTGTTGACCTGGGTGCTTAGACAAGTTGCCAATCGCTAACGCTTAATCGTCAATCGTAAACGAAAGGCAGCTAACTGTCTTTATCGCACTAATATGAAAGAGTTACAGGGAGGGAAAACTACGATACGCTACCAAGCGTTAGCGATTGGCAACTTGGCTAAGCGTCCAGAGCTCCTAGATCTTTGGCTCTTCAGATAAATACCAACAAAGTCAGTCTATCGAGTTCTCCTGCATTTTTTTCCTTCGACGTGTATTATTTATTATCTGGCTACTAATACAATTTTTGTAGAACAAGTTTTGGCGTGTGGAGCATTCAATGTTTTGACTTCATATCAATAACCAAAATGAAACTCGCGAGTTAACCTAAATAAGACAATATATCACTGAAGTGAACAACGACCTACGTGTTATATAAATGCATTACAATTTCAATCTTAATATGATATGAAATAAGACCAAAATGTTCTTAATTTCATTGGTAGATATGATTCAATATTTTATTTTAGTACAAGTTGACAATGGTCCTGGCATGAAGCCAAACTCAAAAGTTTTATTACTAATGCTTGAAACACTGGTTTGTTCAAGAGAACCAGTATAAATGAAGAGTCCACGGAAAGAACATGTCTAGTCAATTCAAATTACAGAAGGAAAAACCACCTTACATCTAACAGAATAAGGTGTGAATTTGCCCTGATTTTTTTAAGCACTGGACATGTTTTTTTCCGTGAACCCTTCAAATTGTATTGTCAACTCATAACTAGGTATACGAAAACCTAAATTAGTACATTTACGATACATGTGCGAAAAATGAAGATCGAAACGAGTAGCAATAAATTAAAACACGACCGAAGGGAGTGTTTTTAATCGACACGAGCTTCAAATTTTTATTTCCCACGTGTATGGTACGACGTTTTTCAGTACAGATGGCCCTCCTATGTTTTCGACCTAGCCTTACCAAGCTGCCGCTATGTTATTATTATTAACGCGGACTTACTTTCTATCCCGCTCGCTCGCACCAATCCGCTATTAGTACGAGCGAGATAGATGGAAAGTAAGTCCGCGTTAATAACGTAGTGGCAGCTCATGGTAGGGCTACTGTTCTCGGTTAAATAACAACAAATAGGTAACACTTAACTATCTACTTAATACATTGTCATTATCCTATGACGGTGCTACTTATTTAATTTTGTAACTTGATAAGATAACAAGTTTTGGCGTGTGGAGCATTAAATTTTCTGACTTCATATCAAATCATTGGCGGTGCACGGTGAAGGGGTAAACCTAACATATAAATAATTTAACCTATCGGCTAAGTGTACATAAACTGAGTGTTTTTTTAAACACCATTTTTTTTTTCCAAATGGATGTCGATCCCATAGTTAAAGTTCATCAATATGGCC